>ML417513.1:0-89298 GCA_005239525.1 Nicotiana knightiana
TATATATATATACCGAGCCTTATAGGGCCGGACAACTATTTTACTTACTATATTGAGAGAGTTAAGTCATTATCAGCAGGTGAGAATATGTTTAGAGTATCTTTGACTTCAATTTGTTTTCAGTTGTTATATTATCAGTTCAGTTCAGCTTTCAGTATATCGCCTTACATACTCAGTACATTATTCGTACTGACGTCCTTTTGTTGGGGACACTACATTCATGCCTGCAGGTATAGATAATCAGTTTGACGAGCCCTCATAGTAGACAAGATTGGCATTCAGGAAAGGATCGGTAAGACTCCACCTCATTCGGAGTGCAGACGAGTCTGTGAGTCATCGTGTCAGAGTTTTGATAAAAGACTTATGGGTAGGCCGGTACCCTGTCCCATTTGATGTCAAATAATCTTAGAGGCTTTTTAGACAGAGGTTCATTTTGTACAGTATGTCAGAGGCCTTGACGGCCCATATGTATTCATGTTTTAAGAGTTTATTGATACAGTGTTCGCCCACTTACTCTTATGCACTACGAGTTGTTGCCATGTTGACCCACGATGGTCACAGAAAGAATGAGTTACAGAATGGTTCGCTCGGGCCAGTATGACACCGAGTGCCAGCCACGCCTCCCCAGGTTTGCAGCGTGACATCTTTCCCCCTCCCTTCTCCACTGACCGGTGACGGCAGAAGCTCCACCAACAGAGAAGCCCATCGGTCAGTCGTCCTTCGATTCACAAGCCACCCCACTGCCTCCTCCTCTACTCATCTACGTTCAAACACCAGTGGGCTAGAGTCTCGGCGGATCTGGAAGATCTAACCGGTGAAGACTCAAATTCGGCGGACTACCACCACGTAGCTAGATCGGGAAATTAGTCATTTGGTTAGTATTTGTAACCATGGTTTGGTTATTATTTTTTTATAGTATTTTTTGTGACTTCATGTAAGAACCCGTAAAATTTCACCAAAGAATTTAAATTTTAGTGGTGCTGAGGTACGGTAATATGTACGAAGGTAGTAGTTATTGACTTTTTGGGTTGAAAAATGCAAAGATGAGTTGATGTAAAAATTTTGGCAGAAGAAGGGAGTTTTACGGTCAATTTCGTGACCGCAGAATAACTCCACAGGCCGCATACCCATCATGGAATTGAGCAGAACAAATTGTTAAATTTTGAAGGTTGTTCTGCGGTCCATTATGTGATCGCATAGTCCCTTTCGCGTTCGTAGAACTAGTCTGCGGACTGCAGACTGGTCCAGGCCAGCCTAGTTTTTGAAGTTGATTTCGCGGTCCCTTATGCAGACATCATATCTGTTCGGCAGTCCATTCTGTGATCACAGACTTGAGTTTGGAGAGTCAATTTTCCTATTTTTACCCCATTTTGATAAATAGCCTTTGGGGCTCATTTTGAAGCAAATGTCTGATGATTTTAGAGAGAGGTAAGAGTATCTTAGAGAGATAAGGAGAAGATCTAGCCGTCTAATCATTTATTCTTTCCCAATCTTCAAGAATCATGGAAGCCACTCACTAAACCACCATCTATCCGGGTAAGTTCTTGTCCTACATCACCCATGCAAGTTATTTAGGGTCTAAGTAGATTGTGGAGTTGGAGATAGGCGCATATGTGCCAATAGGTGGTAGAATGTGAAGTGGTTGAAATCTTGTTGAAATTGATTGAGGGAAGAAGGGATTACCATTGTAGAGCCTTGCACTCGATTTTGAATAATAGGTGTTTGACAAAATTCTAAGAGAGCTTCATGAGAATCCATCCAATTAATATTCAACTTTTTCTATCTTCCTATAGATTGAATTTGCTAATTGTATTGGGACGTTGTAGTAACTTAAGGAAAGCAAGCAAGGTATGTTGGCTAAATTTCTCTTTTAGAACTGAATTTCATGATGTTCCCGTACGTTTCAAGTATGGTTGGCCCAAGTTCCTAGTTCCCACGTTCCAGGTTATCCCTATAAATTTTACTATTCCGAATAAGCTTGTGTTGAAATATATGTGCTAGAAATATGTACCGAATGCTCCTATCGTATTGTGTTCTACTTCGGGAATGTATTCAAACATGACCAATGTGTCGGAATATTATGATTTTAATCATGTTTTTATTGCAAGTTATTATGCCAAGTTATGGAAGAAAACTCAATGGGCTAAGATTCTTATTATTCATATACATATCAAACCTTGATTTCCAAATGACCTTATCATTGATAAACTAGATTATGTTTGGAAGCGAAAGAAGCAAGAGTGAGATATAAATGTGGCCATGGTTGTTGTAACCATTGCACTTGATTTGAATTCGTGTTTTAATCGTAAATCACCATGCTCTCCTTTATAAATATTTTCAAGGTGATTTGATTTCTTACATACTCATGTGTTGAAATTGTGTATTGTCCTTTTTGGGAAAAGTAATTCAAGAACAAGTGGTGTAACACTTCCTTTCTCATAAGGACCCTTAATAGGCTCTCCGTCAAGACCGAATGCACCTTTGGGGTTATCATAGCATCATGTATACTTCTCATGTTTTCCCATCTTTCATTAGCATCTAGGTACTTCTCAAGTCACAAGACCCGTGGACCTTCCATGGTTATTTTATAGTGTCTCCCTAGGTTCCGTTATCTTTAAACACTTGACTTCTAGAATCATTTACTATGTCATTTCCATGTGAGGAGAGTTTTGGTATTCCACATCCCTAGGTGGGTAGGAGTTCTATTTGTCTCGGAGCATCATAATAACTATTAGAACCTCTCTAACCAATGCATGATTCCTTCCCAATAATAAGATGTCCTAGCTACATGGTTTCACTCGTGTATGGTTGAATTTAAGTAGCCTTACCGTGACCTTTCCCTCACTACTTCAGGTAGATGTTTCAGACGTTTGCACATATTATGAGAATATTAATTTGAAATACAAGTCTATCATATCTCTAGTCCTCTCATATATGATAAACTATCGGGAAAGGGTTAAGTGGCCAGAATTATAATAATCTCACAAGTGTCCAGCCGCTTTTTTCAACCTCGTGGGCTTGTGGCATAGATTCCTTGTGTTAGTTACTGATAATAATGTAATGCAACTTCATATATTTTTGAAACCTCTATCATATTCACGATGCAAAAATCTTTGGATTTTCCCTACACCAAGTAGGCAACTAGTGTCATGTACTTGGCTATTTCTCCTTGAGGCTTACTATTTTCAAACAAAGCACATATGGGATGAAACAACTGTTACTATCCCTTTCATAACTCATCATTTTCCAAGAATAACTGATTCTAACGTCTTTGTTCTCCTGATCATGCCTTCCATGTAACACATGTCTAAAATGACTCACTTCTTTTACATCTTAGGATCATGTACATGGTCCCCATATTATCAATGTGTACTAGTTAATTATATTCCTCATTTTGCCGAATCAATGATGTCATCACAATTATTAACCATGTTAGCGCTATTGGCAGTAACCTTCATATCTCTTAGGATATAACCTCCTGAAATGCCCTACTCAGCACCTTGATGGATTCTTGAAAAATTCTAGTTCAAACTTGAAACCGCGTTGTTCGTATTTATAGTAAATATATGGGGGTAGAAGGTTCAAACATGTCAAGAAGGAAGCATTATCCCCTGATCAAACATATTGGGTAGAAAACTTTATGGCCAAATTCATTCTAGCGCATCATATAATAATTGTTGAAGGTCGCCAAAGGTTTTATTTGGGTGTTTGATTTAGAGTTGAAGAAAGTGACCAGGTTATTCTCAAGATGTTCTCCATGAAGATATTAGGTGAATTTTTCCGGAAGGTAAAGTAGGTGTAGTCCACATTGGGCCCTAGAAGGAAATAGGCCGAACTATGAGTATGATGTTTCCCCATCGTTGTTCTCCATGCACCTGGTGTTTCACTTGTCTACGTTAAGGACGGTAGTTGGAAATCCTTTGTTTCGTGTTTCGGTGGAAGCTATTGAAGGTAAAGTTAATGGGTAATTGGCTTATGAGAGGTACCTAATTGTCATCCTTGTTAGATAAGTCTGGAAGTTGAGATTGCCTCCGTCAAGTGATATGGCTAAGTCTGTGAGTCGAGGAGGCCGCCTTGAAGGACGAGAGTGTATAATAGATGTGTTAGTCATTCGAATGGTGAAATTGGTATCGGCTATAGTGATTCATGTGTTTTCAATGGATTTGGAGACTTGGAGTTCTCAGAAGTAGATTATTTCGTGGTTGTGGACTGTGAAAATGTGTCTCAAGTTAGCCAGATGGTAGTATGTGTTATGGATAGTTCATTATGGACATTTGGAGGGATATTTATCCATTTGGGGATGACTTAAGTTGCTTTGGGGGCCCATTAGTAGGCCTAATAAGAATGTGTACTTTACATCAGGTCGGATTTGTTGACTCATGATCATTGTTGTTGAAGGGTGTGTCATTCAGTTAGGGTTGATCTTGTTCGTGTTCAAATAAGTTCTATTTGTTACTCTTCTATGCTATGAGGGGTTGCGATTTGTTGGTTATATGTATACATGATGTGGTTCTGTTTGGGCCTTGTATGAAATTTGGGCGAGATGGTTATGGGGTGTTGAATGGTTGATTGCGCATTGGTTATGGTCTTTTCGATCTGTGGTATATTGTGTTATTCTCTTCTTTATGGTTATGGTCATGCACTTCATGTACTTGATGTCGAATTACGTGTGGTTGTTGATTTTGAGCATTTTGGCTTGAGGTATTTCATAAGATTGGTATTTGGATGGGATTACGCATTGCAACAAAGTTATGTTGAGATATAATCTTTGAGTTAGATTCGCATGTCTGGGTTCTACTATGTGTAATGGTTTCGTAGCATTGCGTTTGCGGTGGTACTTGTTTAGCTTGTGGGGTGGTTCTCTCATTTGAGTCATTCTCCATGTTTGAGTACACTTGAATTGTTGCTTATTGGTGCATAGATTGTACAGTTTATGGCTTTAGGTTGTATTGGTGTGGCATGTCAATAGAATAGTTGTGTTTTATGAGATGAGGTCATTGGACCTAGACTGGGTTCTATCAAATTTGTTTACGGTATGGTTGGAAGAATAATATCAAAAGTCATCTTAAATTTGACTTTGATTTTGTCAGACGAGAGAGAGATCCATGACTTGTTGATCTGATGAGTGGTTACGAGTTTCTACATGTTTCATTCACCATGGCAGTATATGAAGGGGAATAATGTTTTAGTTGATACGAGGTTTGTTACCAATATGGGGCTTGTTTTTGGGAAGCTATTATGGTCAGAAGTAACTGTTATGGGTATTGGAGTTATGTGGTATATAATGTGATTACACCTTGGGTTATGGTTATAACTCTAAGAGATTTCAAATGTTGGGAATTAGGCTCCAATGTTTATGGGCTAAGGTTAAATTAAGGATCTTTAGTTATGTTATATTGTCAGGCTTATATGGATTGGGGTGACATGGGATCAATCCCGGTTATGTACATGGTAAGGTTACACTGTGATTTGACGGCTTTGGAACAACTCCTGGCACGTTCGAGGATGAATATATATGTTTAAGTGGGGGGAGAATGTAGCGACACGGTCAGTCGGTTCGAGCATTTGCATTCCGTTCAGCTATTTGAAGTCTTGAGGTGCTTCGTATGATATATTATGACTTGTGTGAATCGTCGATTTTGATTTTCAGGTGATTCAAAATTGATTTGGAAATTTGATTCTCAACTAGGAAGCTTTGAGTTGGAAGAGTTGATCAAGTTTGACTTGTGAGTATTTGACCTTGGATCAGAGTTTTGATGGTTTCGATAGGTCCAAATGGTGATTTGGACTTGGGCGTATGCACAATTTTGCATTTGGAGGTTTTTATAAGTTTTCAATACTATTTGGTGAAAGTTGGAAATTTGAAGGTTTGGAATATTCATAAGTTTGACCGGGAGTTAACTTTGATGATACCAGGTTCAGATTTTTTGGGAATTTGAATAGCTTCGTTATGTCATTCGGGACTTATGTGCAAAAATTTGAGTTTATTCCGAGTTGATTTGATATGGTCCGGAACGAGTTTTGGAAGTTGAAAGTTCAAAAGTTTATTAAGTTTGATTTGAGGTGCGATTCGTGATTTTGATGTTGTTACAGATGATTTCAGGCCTCGAGTAGATCCATGTTATGTTTTGGGACTTGTCGGTATGTTCGGACGTGGTTCCGAGGGGCTCAGGCATGTTTTACATTGATTTCGGGCCTTTTTTTTCATGTTTTCATTCCTGGTTTCTAATGCACCAATTGTTCTTCGCGATCGCGAAGAAGGAGATGCGGTCGCATAGAGGAAATCTGGATCCGGGCACTTTCTTCATCGCGGTCGCGATTGGAAGACCACGTTCACGTAGCTTTGTGTCGGTTTCACATATGAGTTATTGCGTTCGCATAGAGCTTAGTTGAGAGCTGGGAGCTGATGATCTCTCTCCCGCATTCGCAAGGGTCAGTCCACGTTTGCAGAGAATTGGCATATGTGGGCATCGCGTTCGCATGGGGAGGCTCACTAACATGTAGAGTATTTTTGGGCATTGTATTTTTCTTCTTCGCAATCAGGATGGTATTTTCGCCATCACGATTCATAAATCCGTCCAGTGATTATAAGTATTCTATTTTCGGAGGTTTCAGACATTTTAGCATATTTGAGCTATAGAGCTCAGATTGAGGCAATTTTTGATGTGATTTTTACCACATGGATTGGTGTAAGTGTTTTATACTCGGTATTGATTTTATTCCGTGATTCCATCTTCGTTTTTGGCATTTGATTGAAACTTTCAAAATATAAATTGAGGATTTTTGTCTAAACTTTCCTAAAGTGAATTTTTGAGTTTTGAACAACGATTCAAAGTTGGATTTGAGTAAAATTAGCATGGTTGGACTCGTAATTGAATGTGTTGTCGGATTTTTGTAGGTTTTGTCGGGTTCCGAGTTATGGACCCAGATTTGAATTTTTGGTTAACTTTGGGCTTTTGATTAAAGATTCAACATTTGTCGATTTAATTTGTTTATTTTGGTATTATTTGTTTATTTTGAGTTATCTTTGGCTAGTTTTGAACCGTTCAGAGGTTGCTCTCATGGGATGGCATTTCTAGAGTATTGTTTGACTTGGTCGGTATTGAATTCGGCTTGTTCGAGATAAGTAACATATCTAAACTTGGATTTGAGGGTATTTAACCCTGGGGACTATGTTATACGAGATGCATTGAGGTGACGAGCGTGTGGGCGTGTGTCGGGAAATCATGATGCTAGTTGATTGTTAAACTGTGACCAAACTTGTTTTGCTGTTATATCTTAGTTATCTTCATGTTCTCCCTAATTGTTTGTATTACATGAGCTTTGAATCATGTTAGAAATCATGTTTAGGATATATGCTTATTCTGTTGGGACTCGCTGAGGTCATTTCTGTTGTTGAGCTGTTTGCATAAACTACAATTATGTGCTCAGTCATATTCATTCATTTGCATGTCATATGTCAGCCTCTATTATCATCTACTGTTACATCATGTTATCATTATTTGACTGAGTGGTATGAGATATGTGTGCCCGTGAGACTTGAGAGATTGATGATTGAGTTTGGGCCTGAGAGTCGTGTTATGAGTGACATTGTGGATCAGGTTGCACGTTGCAGCATCCCATATTGGCTTTATATATATTATTATTATATGGATCGGGCTGCACGTCGTAGCAGGCCTTATAGGCTTTATTATTATTTATGGGATCGGGCTGCACGGCGCAGCAGGCCATATTGGCTTTATATTAGCGCTTAGGCAGGATCGGCCGCTTCGGAGTCTGACATACCAACAGTGAGCGCATGCATCATAAAATGATGAGTGACTAAGTGTGTTGAGTGATGAGTGTGATGAGTGGGAGTGTGGGACAGTGAGCACATAGGTTTAGCATTGTGATGCATTATATTTGACATGCATACTTGGCATGTAGGCATAGAGATGCATTTACTAGTGCTATACGATATTGTGACATTCATGACTTAACATGCACATTGACATGTAGGCATAGAGATGTATTTTCCTCATGCTATCTGATAATGGAATATCTCATTTGTTGTTCAAAGATTTTGAAAAAAACCACAGTATTCTGATATGCTCAAATTTTGGTGATTTCGGTGAAAGATTTGGGTTTTACTGTTATACCTGAAAAGCATGCCTATTTTCTGTAACTGTGAACGTAATGAGCGTCATATCTTTGAGCTATTACTTGTACTGCTTTTATTATATTATCACGAGTTATTCTTGGCTATTGGTGTTGGACTTTGATTGTTGTCCAAGCTCGTTACTACTTTCAACCTACGGTTAGGTTTGTTACTTATTGAGTACATGGGGTCGGTTGTACTCATACTACACTTCTGCACCTTGCGTACAAATTTTGGAGCTGATGTTGGTGTGTATGGCGAGAGCTGGCATTGAAGATGTACCTGCATTCCGGTTATAGCTGCCTCTTGTTCTTGGTATCTTTAGATTTTTAAATCTATTTATGTATATTTCGAACAGATGATGTATTTATTTTATGCTAGCTTTGTAAACTCTAAATATTAAAAGCTCATGATTTGTACTATCAGTCTTTGGGAAGTTGTATAGAAGTTTAGTTGTTTCATCATTTATTTTCTCAGTAAATCTCATTTTGAATTAGATTATTGTTAATTGACTTACCTAACGGATTGGGTTAGGTGCCATCACGGCTAGTTGAGTTTTTGGATCGTGACAACAAACCTTAAAAAATTACCTCATGAAAAGAGAGAGATTGGGAAAGATCTTCTGATAGAGATTGATCGAAAGAAAGATGAAAAGAGAGAGTGAGCAAGAGCCTCTTTCAAAAAAAATTCTGTTAAAAGAGATTGGGCTGAGAGTGAGCATCGGAAAGAAAAGAATGTTTCATACTACGTGTGTTTGAGATGCAATACATGTGTTCATATGAGAAAGGTATGAAAGAGGCCCAAGTTCATCGAATGAAAAAGGCCTACGTCTTTAAGGTACAATTCAAATAGCTCTTTGTACAACATATTTGCAGAGTTCGTCCACCTTAGTCTCATATATATATATATATATATATATATATATATATATATCAGTTGACAGGTTCTTATAATAATGTTATCTACTATCTCATAAAAAAACAAAAAAGTTGATAAATAATAAAATTGTAATTCAAGAAAAAATAGTAGAATTTGGATAAACTTAAATGTACCAATATTAAGCAAGTTATATGTTCATACAATAATATTAATTACATATTTCTTTGTGTATAGCGTACTTTTTAAGTAATATTTCGTATAAAGAATTATACTATGTAATATTTTGGTGCAACACTAGTACTAGTAGTACTATAAAGAAAAGGAAAAACAACTTGAACAAAAGCCACAACCGATGCTAAGCAAACTTCCCAACCGTTAAATTCAAATCACCGCATTTTCAGTCCCCAGTCGCTCATCATCACATGGGATGCCATTTTAACACGTGTTTCATCCAAAGCAGCGAGTAGAAACATCATATATTCGTTTAGCGAGTGTGAAATATAGTTAAAGCCCCGCCATCGTTTTCTATCCTTCCCGGGGCATTAAATGATCCGAACCCTCTAGGACTATAACAATTTCATAAACAGACAAAACATACTTCTATACTTAATGGGAATTTCCAATAAGTTAATTATTGGGAAAGCGTTAAATGCCATGGAAAAATGCAGAGTAAAAGAAGTTTAGAGTCATAGACGGAAATGACTATACTATAAATATTTTCTCGTAAAAAGAAACGGAAGAAACAACCAAAACATTGATGAATAAATTGCTTAACAGAAGCAGAAAAAACAGACAGAAAGTATACACAAACAAACGCAGAAAAGAAGGGTTGAGGGGGACCCCACGAAGAAATGGGTTGCAGAAGAGTGAATGTAAGAGAGAGAGATAAGATAGCCATAAATGCAAAGCTCAACTAAGTTAATAGTTCACATATTTAGGTGTGTGAATGTAAACTCTACCCATATATACATACATACATACTTATCGGCACACAAATTTAAGGCTCCAACCAGAATGCAGTAATGTGTACTACTCTTTTGGTGACTAACTCATCTTCATAGTTGAAACAACCTCATAGAATGTGGGGTTCGGCAGAGAACCTGTCGGTGCGCTCGGCGTCGTTTAGGGAGGATGGTGACGACGAGGAGGCGTTACGGTGGGCGGCTCTGGAGCGACTGCCTACATACAACCGTGTAAGGAGAGGGATCTTCAGGAATATTGTTGGGGAGTCATGGGAAGTGGATGTCGATAAGCTCCAAAATGATGAACGCAAAGTCGTCTTGGATCGTCTCGTGAAGTCGGTTGATGATGATTGGGAGAAGTTCTTCACTCGCATGAGGCTCCGTTTTGAGAGGTTCTTTTTTTTTTTTTTTCCTTATTCTAAAATTAAAATCTTATTTATCTCCTCTCTTGTGCTTTGGAAGTCATTGGCTGAAAAAGTCTTTGTACAATTGTGCCCAACTGATGCTCATTTAGATTTGATTGATATTTGTTATTAGTGTCTGTAACCAGATCGGCATGTAAACTCTTTATATGCTGCATTTAATGTTTGATTCAAATTACATAGAAGATTTAAGCAAAATTTGTTAAAAAGAAAAAGTATATTGACTAAAAAGTGTTACTCGTTCCGTCTAAATTCTTGATCTACCCTCATTAAACTAAGACAATCTTGAACCCTGAGCTGCCCCCTTCACTACACTAGCCTCACTTCGATATTTCTGTTTCTTCACAACAACAAGTTCCTGGTTTTTCTTTATTTTCTTAATCTCTGTATAAGAGCTGGGAAAACTGTAATATGTTGGTTTGTTAATTCTAATCACATCAACTTGAGTACAGTCTCTCACTTGTGTAGCTACAGTTCATATGATTAGTTCTTGTATGGACAAGCCCTGGCATGCTTAATTCCTTATAAGCACCTTGTAAATTTTAAAATTTTTGAATTGGATGCTTCCTAAAAGTTTCAATCACTTATGCTTTGATTGATAGATCATGTTCTGGCATAAATTATTAGCAGTGAGGCATTTACATTATTTCACTCTTGGAAGTGCAGACACGGGCGGAGGCAGAAGCCGAGCTACGGGTTCTGTCGAACCCAGTAACTTTTGCTCAAACATTGTATTTTGTGTCAAAGAATTTATTAAAAATGTACAAATACTAAATTTTGAACTCAGTCATTAGCACCTGAAGTCATTGTTCTAAAACTCATAACCGATAAAGTTAAAATTTTGCCTCCGTCTCTGAGTACAGGGTTGATTTGGACTTCCCAAAAGTAGAAGTCAGATTTCAGCATCTGACAGTTGAAGCTTATGTGCATCTTGGCAGTCGAGCACTGCCAACCATTTCAAATTTTATTTTCAACATGACCGAGGTATTCCCCATGCCATCAATTATTACATTAGAGTAGCACTTGATCATTTTAGCATATGACATCTCTCCTCTCTCTGTATTATGTGCAAACATGTCAGGCCTTCTTAAGGCAGCTCAAAATATACTCTGGCAAGAGAACAAAGCTGACAATTTTAGATGACATTAGTGGGATAATCCGACCTTCCAGGTATGAATCAATCATTAACTCCCCAGAAAATCAAGCTGGTGAGAGTATGTTTATCTAAAACATTATGATGTTCATTTCTAGATTAACGCTCTTATTGGGTCCCCCAAGCTCTGGCAAAACCACATTGTTATTAGCACTTGCTGGACGCCTCAAATCTGACTTGCAGGTACTGTCATATCTGAATTTTCATGATTTGGAGGTAGAGAAAGAACGTGTTCTGCTAGATAGTAATTTTTTTTTCTCAATATTCTACTAAAACATTGATCAATTTGAAGACGTCAGGGAATATTACTTACAATGGACATGGTCTGAAAGAGTTTGTTCCCCAAAAGACATCCGCTTATGTCAGTCAACAAGATTGGCATGTAGCAGAGATGACTGTAAGGGAAACTATGGACTTCTCAGCATGTTGTCAGGGTGTTGGATCAAAATATGGTAAAGCTCTATGCAAGTCTTCCAGTTTTCCTACATTACCTAAGATGAACTGTTGAATTTTACAGATATGCTATTGGAACTTTCAAGAAGAGAAAAGATGGCAGGAATAAAACCTGATGAAGATCTTGACCTATTCATGAAGGTAAGTGTGATTTGCTTGAATGGCTTTCTCTAACTATATATATTATTCTTCTTAATAAATTTATTGCAATTCATACATGATGTATTCTCAATCTAGGCATTAGCTTTGGAGGGGAACGAGACTGCACTTGTTGTTGAGTACATTCTAAAGGTATTTTTAAATGCTGGCTTACTGAGATTCATGTGGCAGTTTGATATGGCATAGATTGTAGTACTGGGTTCTAAAATTGAGAATGAATTGTAACTCATATATAATACCACCTTTCCCTATCGCTTTGTATACCGAACATCAGTATGAATCACTCTCTCTTACCGCTGTTGTAGCTAAACTCCTATAAGTCTTTAGTAATGTTATAATGCAATGAATACTAATTTAACGTAACTTATGCTTGGACAGTGGTTTCTCTTTCTTGTTGTTACAAGTCTTTCAGAATTATGCTATTGCACTTTCTACAAGAAGCGCAAGAAATAGTGCATAACATGTGAATGTTTTGGTCAAATAGTTTTCCTTTCAGCCTCCACAAGCACTAACATTTGTCTTACAAAGATTCTAGGGTTAGACAATTGTGCGAACACCTTGGTGGGAGATGAAATGCTTAAGGGGATCTCTGGAGGCCAGAAAAAACGGCTCACTACAGGTGCATAGATTAACTATTTTCCCTTTTTGGAGTGTGCAATGATGTACTAATGTATTTGATGGTTCTTATAGGTGAATTATTGGTGGGTCCATCACGAGTGCTCTTCATGGATGAAATCTCAACAGGGCTTGATAGTTCAACGACATACCAAATTATCAAATACCTTCGATATTCAACGCATGCACTCGATGGAACTACTGTTATTTCTCTTCTTCAGCCTGCTCCAGAGACGTATGAGTTATTTGATGATATTATACTTTTGTCTGAAGGCCAGATTGTATATCAGGGGCCTCGTGATGATGCTCTTGATTTTTTTGATTTTATGGGATTTCATTGTCCAGAGAGGAAGAATGTTGCCGACTTCTTTCAAGAAGTAAGTGCGTAGCTCTGCGTCGTGAATAACTTTTTGGCATCTTAGATGCACAGTTCATTTTTTTGCTTATTCTCCTACAGGTTGTTTCCAAAAAGGACCAAGAACAGTACTGGGCTGTTTCTCATCGCCCTTACCGGTACATACCAGTGACAAAGTTTGCTGAAGCTTTTCGGTCATACCGCACTGGGAAGAATTTATCGGAAGAGCTAAACATTCCTTTTGATAGGCGCTATAATCATCCTGCAGCCTTGTCCACTTCTAAATATGGAGCGAAGAGAACCGAACTTCTTAAGACCTGCTTTGACTGGCAGCTGCTGCTCATGAAAAGGAATTCATTTATCTACATTTTCAAATTTATTCAGGTAGAGTCAGCATGAGAATTTTGAGGAAATACACCAAGAAATAGGATTACATTTTTAAGAACTAAAACTTTCCGAGGAAGTTATCAAAAATTAATATAACCTTTGGATGCTTCTGAATTACACTGGTTCCCTGGTTGAACCATACATTTCCAGAAGCACATTTTCGTTCTTACGTTCTCTTTTTTGGTTTTCAGCTCCTCCTGGTTGCTTTGATTACCATGAGTGTTTTTTTCCGCACAACTCTGCATCACAATACAATTGACGATGGAGGCCTATATCTTGGGGAACTGTATTTTTCCATGGTTATTATTCTTTTCAATGGTTTCACGGAGGTTTCAATGCTTATTGTCAAGCTTCCGGTCCTTTACAAGCATAGAGACTTACATTTCTACCCATGCTGGGTCTATACGCTTCCTTCATGGTTATTGAGCATTCCAACTTCCCTAATAGAATCTGGTTTCTGGGTAGCAGTTACATATTATGTTGTTGGGTTTGATCCAAGTGTCGTAAGGTAAAAAATTATACTTGTAGCTTCACATTTATCTTTATCTGATGCTTCACCCAGTTTTTTACCTACCTCTCTTTGTTTTATTCTCTGGTTTTTTGGTTGGTTTTTCTTCTTTTGCTATGCAGATTCCTTAGGCAATTCTTGCTATTCTTCTTTCTGCATCAAATGTCTCTTGCTCTTTTTCGCCTAATGGGAGCTTTGGGGCGAAATATGATTATTGCAAACACTTTTGGGTCTTTTGCCATGTTGATTGTCATGGCTCTTGGGGGATATATTATTTCAAGAGGTGAAACTAAATCCTCAAATTGCCATAATCTCTTCTCATTAAGCTCCGTGATAAGTTGATTATTTATTTCCTATTTTCTGTTCTGGCAGATAGAATACCAAGCTGGTGGATCTGGGGTTTTTGGATTTCTCCCTTGATGTATGCTCAAGATGCAGCTTCAGTGAATGAATTTCTTGGGCACATATGGGACAAGGTGGTCTATTATGATGTCAAATATCTTAAATTGGTCTTAAGTTTTACATAATTTGTTTACTGTTCTTGACACAACTGTGAAAAGGCAAGAACATTTAGTTTACTTTAAGGTAAACTTAGAGCTAAATTTTTGAATGGAATTCTTATTAGTGTCTGAATATTTCCTTTTACACATATTAAGAATAGACAGAAATAAAGAAAAGGGAAATAACAGAATGAATTTAGTTGAGGGCCTAAGGTCCTCATGGTTTTTGGTAGTGGTTATGCAATTTTGCCAAGCAACCTTCAGGATCTCTGTTGAAGTCATAATAAGTAGAACTTTGCTTTTTGTTTTTTTCCACCTAACATTTCCTTTTTCAGAAGAAATTATCCATGTCTTGTTTCAGAAAACTAAAAACTATGAAGTGATTGCATCAAAGGGCTTGTATAGAAGAACTCAGCTGTAATATTTTTATGAACATGGACTTCCATTATACAGCCCTTCTACTTGTTAAACTTGCAAGGCTTTGCCATTTCAACCATTTGACCATCCTCTGATCCATGTTCTTTGACATCATATCCACTTCTTTCCTAATAATAGATATGAAAACACTAACCAAAATTTCTTATACGCATCCAGAGAGCAAGCGAGAATTCTGATTTGCGACTAGGTGAAGCATTACTGAAGTCACGCAGTTTATTCCCCCAGAGCTATTGGTACTGGATTGGTGTCGGTGCTTTGCTTGGATATACGATTCTATTCAACATGTTATTTACATTCTTCCTGGCCTACCTGGACCGTAAGACACCTATCTTATATGTGATTCTCTGAACTTATGGTTTGAATCACCAATGAAAAGAAAAACTGGAGATAAAAAAGCATATTGCAAAGTAACAACAAAAATAAATTCTGTCTTTTGCTCGCTTTACATTTCTTCAGCTCTTGTAAAGCATCAAGCTGTGGTTTCTAAGGAAGAGCTTCAAGACAGAGGCATGACTAAGAAAGAAGAACCAGCAGTCATTCAGCTAAGAGAATATTTGAAGCATTCTGGCTCGCTGACTAGTAAGAAGACTGTTGTTTATTTAGACATATTACATTGTACGGAAATGAACCTTTTCAGGTCAACTTTTTCATTCTTAATGAGATTTCCTACTCTATACTGATCAGGAAAAAGTTTCAAGAACAGAGGCCTCGTTCTACCTTTTCAGCCACTTTCAATGACCTTCAAGGATATCAATTACTATGTTGACATGCCTCTGGTACATACCTCAACCTCTTCTTCCCAAAGTTTTCTGTGCATCATTCTATTTCTGAAAACACAAATAAATGTTACTTCAGGAACTGAAGCAACAAGGCATGGCAGAAGACCGATTGCAGTTATTGGTTAACATCACTGGAGCATTTAGGCCTGGGGTGCTCACTGCACTGGTGGGAGTTAGTGGTGCTGGAAAAACAACCCTCATGGATGTATTAGCTGGCAGAAAAACTGGTGGTACTATAGAAGGGAACATCCACATATCTGGTTACCCAAAAAAGCAAGAAACCTTTGCTAGAATATCTGGTTACTGTGAGCAGAATGATATCCACTCCCCTTGCTTGACTGTTCTTGAATCATTGTTGTTCTCTGCTTGGCTACGTTTGCCATCAGAGGTTGATATAGAGACACAAAAGGTAACATCCTGGAAATTTGTATATGCTTTTCTTTTTCAGACGCCAAATAACTTTTAACGAGAGCATCGGTTTCAGGCATTTGTTGATGAGGTAATGGAGCTTGTGGAGTTGAGTTCACTAAGAGGAGCTTTGGTTGGTTTGCCTGGAGTTGATGGACTGTCCACAGAGCAAAGGAAACGGCTAACAATTGCTATTGAGCTAGTAGCCAACCCTTCCATAGTGTTCATGGATGAGCCTACATCCGGGTTGGACGCAAGAGCTGCAGCCATTGTAATGAGGACCGTAAGAAACATTGTGAACACTGGCCGAACAATTGTTTGCACTATCCATCAGCCCAGCATTGATATTTTCGAATCATTTGATGAGGTATATCTCTTTTATCCAAATGTATAAATCTAGTCACCCTTATGAGTCACTTTCAAATTGACCGAAGATTGTGCCAAGTTTATTATTTGGATCATTATGTGGTTTGCTGCTTTTTGAAAATTAGAGGCTTTTTCATGTGGAAATGCCAAACAAAGAGATTCTTGCTCAAATCTAGACTTTCCCATGTGGACGTCAAGGACTAAATCATTAGCACATATACCATTCGACTGAATTAGCCATGAGCACTTGTCAAGTGGGGTTTAGCAAAAGTTTTTGAACACTCCCAGTGATTACTGGAAAATATTTGCTAGATGTTACTGAGAGAAATGAGGAGGCTTAAGTGCTGCATTAGTGATGATAAGTTCGGTCTTGCGTTAATAGAAGAAAAAAAACAGGAAAAAGGTGTTCAATAAGTAGTGCAGAGTAGCCGCAGCTTTACAAAAGAAAAAGGCAGTATAGGTGGTCATTACACTAAAGGAAGAAGAAGTAGCTGAAGAGGAGTAGAAACCTGTAGGCAGAAGCAAGACGAGATGAAACAGTACATGTTCATTACAACTAAAGGCAGTCGAGGTGTTCATTACAACTAAAGAAGAAATAGCCAAAGAGGGATAGAAACCAGTAGGGGGAAGCCACCATTTATAGGGGATCAACACAACAAAACCAAAAACTGATATCATACATATTTTCTTGTTGAAAGCTTATGTGGTGCATAGAATAGTACAAAATGACTGGCTGAATATAAGATGTTTAACTCCTTATAATACGATACAATCATGGAGTGTCAATCCATAGTATAGAATATAGTAGACAAATGTCGTGCTGCTTGAATCTCATTATTTTTCTGCTGATACTCCTTTGATCTCTTCGGAAATGGCAGCTTTTGTTTATGAAGCGCGGAGGAGAGCTCATTTATGCAGGACCCCTTGGTCCTAAATCGTGCAAGTTAATTGAGTATTTTGAGGTTATATACTTACACGCATTTTGTTTGCATTAGGTGCATCAAGTTTCTTGAGAAAAGATTGTCTAAAAGCAGGTATTCCTTGTACGTGTATGTAGGGAATCGAAGGGGTGCCCAAAATAAGAGCTGGATATAACCCTGCCACATGGATGTTGGAGGTTACGTCATCAGTAGAAGAAAATCGACTTGGTGTTGATTTTGCAGAAATCTACCGAAGATCAAATCTTTTTCAGTATGTATATTTTTTTCGTTCTCTAACTTTATGTTCTTTTCCGAATGTAACCTTTTCATTTTTGTACTTCCAGATATAATCAAGTCTTGGTTGAAAGGCTAAGCAGGCCAGCTGGGGATTCAAAAGATTTGAATTTCCCTGCTAAGTACTGTCAGTCCTATTTCACTCAGTTCCTAGCTTGCCTGTGGAAGCAAAATCTCTCCTATTGGCGCAACCCACAATATACTGCTGTTCGCTTCTTCTATACACTCATCATATCATTGATGCTGGGGACAATTTGCTGGAGATTCGGTTCAAAAAGGTTTCTTTTTGACACTATCATAATCTGCATTTTATCCTTGATTATTTTACTGTGAACCTTCCATTCAATTTCTGTGGTATTAACTAGTTTAATGGCATTGGTATTCTTATATAGAGAGAAAGGAAAAATATGCTAATAATTGGAATCAGCTAAACACTTGTCTTAATATTTGAACAGATTACTTGCACCATTGTGTTAACTTGCATCTTTTGTTCCACTGGTCATTGCACTGTCCTATCAAGAAAGTTTATACTTTGTGCACTCATGTCAAATTCAACTTTTAGAAGAATGCTTTTGGACATGCGATAAGTTTAGTGGATATATGGAAATATAACAGGAAACTGTTTATCTTCTGCTTTCAAAGAAACAAGACAATATGATTCCTGATGGATTATTATATGCAACACAAGCAATCTCTGTATCTACTCATATGTAAATTAAACGACTCGCACATACGAGTTGCCTCTTGAAGCGTGAACAAATCTCCTCTATCACGTGAGCCTCCAGTTCACCTCCGCAACCATAACCTAATATAGGTAAAAATCATTGTTGCATCTTCTAGGGTCTTAAAATAATTTCAGATTATTCTAATCAAATATGAATAATAAGAAAATTGATATTTCACGACTCCAAGAATGATAAAAAAAATTTGGTACATTTATTTCATAAAATAGTAGTGCAGTTTTTCAGAAAACAACATCCACATGTAATTCAAAAATGCACATCAACATGATATTCCTGCTTCATGAACAACCTAGTTATCTAATTAGACATGACTGGGCTCTGATACCAATTGATGGATTATTATATGCACCGAAAGCGATCCCAATATCTACTCACTTGTAAAATAAACAACTAGCACATACGAGGGTTCACGGGTTATCTTTTGAAACGTGAACAAATCTCGTTTATCACGTGAGCCTCTAGTTCTACAGCAACTTAATGAAGTCTCTATCATCAACACGATCATGATCCCCGAAAGTTCCACGATCTTTTACTGTGTTACCCAAATAATTTGCGAAAAGTAATAATTTCATGTGGACAAAATTTCTAGGAAAAAAAGTGCCAAAATTCAACCACCTCCCCTCTCTCCCTCTAGATCCAAAAAAAGCCCTCCTCTATGACGCAGGTTTTAACGGCTAAAACCCTTGTCTAAAACTTGTTGGATTTCTTTTCCACCAAGGAAAGTATTTCCTTTGTTTCCTATTATTCAGGCACAACAGAGACCAAAAAATTTAATTAACAAGGCTTCGTATTATTGAATTAATTTTGAAAATTTGAAATTAATATCTTACCATAATAAATTACAAATTATTCTACTAAAAGTTCGTAATTGCGCTCCTTAGTTCAATTTCAAAATTCTTCCATCAAATTTTATTTAACTTCCATGGTAAGATTCAGATACTAATCAATTAAATTAAATTACTGACAATTTAATTTATTGAGTACTTTATTTAGACTTTCACTTAACTTATTTCATGTGTTAGATACAAAATATACTGGACGAGTTTACACATGAAAACTTATCAGCTTTCATAAAGGTGTATCATCAATATCAAAACCGACACATGGATTCCATCAATTACTATTACTTCACTAATGTATATTATTATTATTATTATTATTATTATTATTATTATTGTTATTATTATTATTACTATTATTATTATTATCATTATTATTATTATCCAATTTACTAGGCATATTGACCCACAAACGAATCTCGCCTTTTAATAAATCAAAATATTAATAATATATACAGCTAATAATAATTATATTAAGATTAAGAGTACAAGTACATTTAATGGCAAGAGAATGTAACTCAGTATAAAATACTTATCTCTACTTGGTCTGTTCAATTTATACAAAATGTATTAGCGCAAGATATCGTAATTAAACTATTCCCATAATCAAAATAAATTATATTTAATCTTGTGTTGCAATCATTCATGATGGCTTGTCCAATTTCATCATCATATTGTGAACTCAAACTTTATACTTTTAAGAACCAATGGTTTAATCTTCCGTGTATAAGTACACTGAATCATCTACTATATAAACAAAGGTTGCAAACTAATATATGATCTATTTAAGAACTTCATTAAAATTGAATAAACAATTGTTCCATAATAAATACTATATTCAGCCATGGTTAATACACATATATCCCAACAATTCCTACAGGGAATTAAGGACAGAATTTAGTTCAAAGTTGGAACCATGACGTCAATCAGTTAGAGAAGACTTGGTACCTCACGGGGTGTGTCTAATGCTGATACATAGGCCTCAAGGACAGTTTTTCCTGAATTTTATGATAGAATTGGATTTTTATCTTTTGAAGTTTTCGTTTGTTGTGTCTGCTACGGCAAAACCAAAAGTGGCATTAGCTTTGGTTCACATGCACCTTTTACCCTTACTTTTCAATGGTACTAATGAGTTGAATTCAGCAAGAATTAGAAGTTATAGCAAACATTAGAGAAAGAAAAACAAATCATCTGGGACACATTTTTTCATTTGACTTACGTTTGGACCAAAATAAGATAATAAAACAGCAAAGAGGTCCCAAAACTTACATAACTTGAAGTATCATAAATCTCTCTCTCTTAATTTTTGTCAGCTATCATTTGGGAATGTAGGTTGTGTTGGGGATATTTTGTGGGTAGTCAGTCACTTCGTGAAAAGTAGTTTGGGGGGGGGGGGGGGGGGGGGGGGGGGGTAGTATATTTAGGTGCCTGGAAGAGAATTTCGTTCTGCCCATGTATACCTGGAAATTGACCACAAATGGAAGTGAAAGGCAAAAATAAGTTGGCTATTTTCTTTTGACATACAACTAACATTTTCAATCACTCTTGCAAGAAGACGGAGGGGGCTTAATTCTTTGTGCAATACTTACAGGCCTTTGTCCTGATCATTAGTTGTACCTAACTGGTGGTATGTTACTGCATCTGAGCTTCTTCATTTGATAACCAAACAGGGACTCACAGCAGGATTTATTCAATGCTATGGGATCCATGTATGCTGCAGTGTTGTTTATTGGAATTACAAATGGCACTGCTGTCCAGCCAGTTGTGTCTGTTGAAAGATCTGTTTCATACCGAGAGAGAGCTGCAGGGATGTACTCAGCTTTACCATTTGCATTCGCTCAGGTGCAGTCTAAAGATTTCCGACTATATCCATTTTGTTAATAGTTAGAAACTTCTTGATCTTTGGTATTAACAGTCTCCACTTTTCCTATGCAGGTTGCTATTGAGTTTCCTTATGTGTTCGCACAGGCAGTAATATACAGCAGCATATTCTATTCAATGGCAGCCTTTGAATGGACTGCTTCAAAATTTTTATGGTACATATTGTTTATGTACTTCACTATGTTGTACTTCACCTTTTATGGAATGATGACAACTGCAGTCACGCCCAACCACAATGTGGCTGCCATTATTGCTGCTCCTTTTTACATGCTTTGGAACCTTTTTAGTGGTTTCATGATACCTCATAAGGTAACGAACTAACATTCTTCTCTATGATTCAAACATCAGACTTTCTATTTTTCTCTTAAATCAATTAATATCAAGAGCTATTGAAGACTGATTTCTGACCAGTTTCGAATTAATTGCTGCCAAGTTTGAAATGTGATGGCACTGGAAGTCCTTCGCTAAAACTTCTTGTCTCTTTTGTTTCTAATAGCATCTTCCTCTACTCTTTTGAAACAGAGGATCCCAATATGGTGGAGATGGTACTACTGGGCAAATCCTGTAGCTTGGACTCTATATGGCCTTGTCGCATCCCAGTATGCTGACGATGATAGACTTGTGAAACTATCGGATGGCATTCAGTCAGTTCCAATAAAGGTTTTAGTCAAGACTGTCTTTGGGTATAGGCATGATTTCATTGGGATCGCTGGTTTTTTGGTAGTCAGCTTTAGCGTGCTGTTTGCGGTGATTTTTGCTTATGCAATAAAATCTTTCAACTTCCAGAAGAGGTAACTCTCACTGCTGCAACTTCACTGCATTTCTTGGAGGTTCATGATCCTGATAGCTACTTCATGAGGCAGTTGAGCCACTTTTAAGTGAATCTAGACATTTAAAATGAGTTATACATGTGAAATGAAGATGACATTAGGCCATTTGTAATTCTTTAATGCATGAGGTGATTTGGCTAATAATGATCGTGGATTATTATTTTTGATCTTTGAGTGAATTTTTGTAAAGATACATACGGTAGGCACGACAGATATGTAATTAACTGTATCGTGAGTAAAAAGTTTGAGTTTCTCCTCCCTTGCCATTTTGGAAGAATTTAGTCCGCATATAAATTATCCATAAAACGGTACAGTTGCATTTGTAACATGGTTTATAGACACGTAAATTAATTTGATCCAAGAATATGAATAAATAAGAACAAAATCAAGATTATAAAAATAACTTAAAGGAAATACAAGCATGGCTGTATGATGAGCCTCTCCGGAAGCGATAATAAGAACAATGTTAAGAACAAAAGAAAGCAAATAATTTTATATAGCGAGAGCAAATTATAGCCTTTTAGTAACAAATGTTTTTCGTGTCCAGCTATGGATACATGTATTCCTATTTATAGATCTATTCAGGGAGATAAGATCCCCAAATTAAGCTCTTCTTGAATAAGAATAAAGCCCTTAATAATGGATGCATGACGGTCGAACGTTAATGCTCATTGAATGCTGCCTTTTCTAGTCGATGTCTTCCTTTCAAATCCTCGTTCTCGGTTCCAATTCCTTCGGAACTTATTCAGCGCCGGTCGCATTCTATATCCGGTGCCAACTATTTACTGACTCATATTTTACCTGTCTTTAGTTCCACGTGTCATCTCGTCATTCGTCCAACTATCGGTAACATTTTGATTTCCATTTGACTTTCCATTGTTCGCTTAATTCGCATACCCCATATAGATAGTCTCCTAACTTTTCGGTGACAAAACTTTATTTTATCGGGAAGTAGATAAGACCTCTTTTCTTGGCGGGAAAGTGTCGGAACGGTTTCTGACACTTAAAAGGACGCACGTCTCCTCGCATTTAATGAGCCGAACACGTGTTATTCCTTGATTCGACAAATGTTTGTGCTAGTTTTCAATGTAATCGTATCATGAATTTTGATGTCTATAAGCTTCTCCACTACTCATCACTTTTACAAACTCTTTTTCTTCTTCGACTTTTCTTAGAACCCTACTGCAAGCTTCCTCTTTCTCAGTAAAATCTCACTACTCAAATTTCTTATCACCATGTCTTCAGCTACTGCTGTTCTCGAAAACTCCAGCCTTCTCTTCGGTGGTGGCCCTAAAAAGAATAAAACGAAAGAAGTCGATGCTGACTCCGAGCCTCCTATCGTTACCACCATCATACCTCTTCAACTTAATACCCAGTTAGACCTTCAAATCCAAAAGGAAACTATCAAACCCAATAGTGACAGAAAGTCGCCTGTAGGCAGATACCCTTCTTTCATCCATTCTATTAGTATTCCCGTCGTAATGGAAGAATGCGATTGATAAAATATCAAAATATTCGCCCCCAATAAGGTGGAAAGTGTCACCTTCACTAGACCCAGGTTCATGTATGTTTATACATACCCATTCATTTTGAGATTGGGTCAAGAGATTGATCCCATAAGTTTAGAATTCTGCCACCGTTACCAAATCTGCTTAGCTCAGGTAGGCCCCTCAGTATGGAGTACGGCGGCTTGCCTTCAAAAACTACTCTCCGAGACCGGAGAAACTCTAACTTTTGCATTTGATCAACCTCTACTCCCCGAAGATCTTCCGTGGAGGTGTGCTAAAGCTCAGCAAACTTGGCCATCATGCCATCTTTACCAACGTTGATGATGACAACGACTGTAGCTAGATGGAACGGTTCGTTGTTATTGCCACTGATCACACCCAACTATGCCTTATAAAAAGGACTAAGCGGTCATTACAAATATAATCCAGTTTACAAGTCCAGAGTCGAATTCCACAGAGAACTAAGGCTTAGCTACAACTGTTCAATATTGCTAAGAAGATAAGCTCGAACAATTCCTAAGCTATAAATATTAAGATTCTTGTATCTAATTAACTAACAAATTAAATTAGTAGATTAACAACTAAAGATACTACGGGTTGGAGAAAAGATTAAGGAGGTCTAGAGTTATGATTTACCCTAGTGTTGGACTCCTTTCGGCTACGTTTTCTATAAATTTTCCTAAGTCTTCTCTATCGACCATAGAACTCTAATTGTCGTAAATCTCTCCCGAGTAATTACCACAATTGACTAGACATATTCTCCCGAATTACGCTAGCTGATATTAAGTACAACTCACTTAGATCGCACCAAGGTTTCATTATCCCTAATCCCACCTTTAAACCTCTGTATTGATCCCTCATATACATTTAGCAGTGATGTTGTTCAACAACTACTTAACTATGCACTCTCTCCCGAGTAATACACACTAAATAGGCACAACTGGTTGAGAGCTCTTCAACCAACCACAATGATAACATAGTTGAACAAATAGAGAAAAAGCTACAACAAATCTATATTAACGTAAATATGCACTCTCTCCCGAGTAATACACACTAAATAGGCACAATTAACTGAGAGCTCTTCAACCAACCACAATAATAACACAGTTGAACAAATAGATAAAAAGCTACAACAAATCTATATTAACGTAACATGAAAATCATCCTCCAATAGGTTCCATCAAAACTCTAGATAAAAAATTAGCTATTCATAATAGTATGCATAACTACAATACTAGAATTCATAACCAACAATGGAAATAGGAAGAAGGAAGTGAAAAACTCGTAGAAGAATTCTCCACCTTGCGCCTAGTGTTTTCTTGTCTTCTTAGGTCGAATCCCTGTCCAATCTCTAATGTCAGTCTCTGTCTATCTCTGTGCTCCTCCTAGGTTTAAAGTGTGTCAAAAGTGACGTTTTTAGGTCTATTTATATGTGTAGGAAAAAACCTAAACGTGTAGGCAAAGTCCTAGTCAAACCAGGAGATGAAATAAGTCTTCAAAATTCGGAATGTGCACGCCCAAGGCCTGGCATCGCCAGGCTAACGCCTGGTTAAGCTAGCCTTTAGGTGGCGTCGCCAAGCTAAAGCCTGGTTAAGCTGGATTTTGGCTGGCCTCGCCAGGTCTCTCATTTTCACTGTTCTCGAACACACTTTCAACGTTTAAGTATCCTTTTTTCTCTACTTTCATCTCCAATTCACCTACACATAAAACAGACTCCATTCGCGCAAATAAAGTGTAATTTATCATTAAACCACGTAAAATTCAAGGCACATAATGTACGAAACTATGGAATTATAGCCACACATCAATACTCCACACTTAAACATTGCTCGTCCTCGAGCAATCAAACTACACTTATAGATACGACCTTTTTAAGAAATTCTCGTAACTCATCACACCAAGAATCTTTAAAATAGACTAAGCACAAGGGTGTAACATCTTCACCTCAAGATTTAACTCGCAAGTACCCTGCATTATTCACAACTCACTCACTTACTCTAACATGGATGTCAATGACATTACCTTTCCTTTATGAATCAAGTGCCCTCACAATACAAAAGAGAGTAGTTACAGACACAATATAAAATTTAAGAACAATTAGGAACTCAAGATAGAAAGAATTCACTCCCTCTCAGAAATAACATTCATATGCCACAAATGATGCACCATAGGCTTGCCCATAGTGTAATACTAATCTACTAATCAAGCTCATTCAATCTAGGATCAAGTAGGACTTTATTTGGTTGTAATGTAGGCTACGGGTCGGGTAGGATACATTTGGATATAAAAGTGACTACACCTCCCTAAGAACTTTAATACATATACTTTAACATTCAGACCCATACTTATGTCAAACCATAACTCCACCTTCACATCAATATATATTAACTCCATACTTCTTTAAGTACAATTACATCAAAAGCCACCACCACAAGCAATATTCTTCACAACAATACAACTATTTTTTTTTATATTTTTTTTCAATTCAAGTGGCTCTTACTTTTTTTTCAACAGCGTGCACCTTTCTCCTTATTTCGTTAGTTCCACTCAAAAGCCAAACCAACCACCCCACACTTTAACTTTTACAAAGTTCATAACAATTCAAGTGCTCATGAGATTTAAAAAGGTTCAAATAGATGGTTAATTCAAACAAATAGGTAAGGCTTTTAATGCGGTTGCCAAAGAAACAGGATTACAGGGGGTTAACTACGATATATAACAATTAGGCGGGTAAAATATACATATCTAGCTCAACAAAGAAATTCCTATATCACTTCAAAGACTGAACAATTACTACTATTTCGCTTTGTAAACACATGAAGTTCTAGACATCAATGCAATGCACAGAATAACACACAAACCTCTCACACACATGGCACGTAACTCACTCAGGATTGGTTTCATCAAGACACTCTAGTCAAAGCAGTTAAGCAAATTTAAAATTCTATGATTTAAGGTACGTATACAAGAGTCAAAAACTGAGCCTACACGTCACAACCAAATGACTCACTATTCCCAAGGCATAACAAAGTTAAGAGATATCGCTTCAATTTAAAACACAACACAATGGATCCTATTCCAAAAAAAAAAAAAAAACTAGCCACACCTGGTTCAAACAAAACTGTTGGAAAAAAACCGCAACACTAAGAAAACAAAGGGGAATTTACTACACTACCTACAAAGAAAATCTTTTTTTTAGACTTTAATCCCTTAAGGAAAAAATTAATTAATTAAACTAACACAACTAAAATAGCATAGAAAGTCATCCAGACATTCTTCTCACCCCACACTTAAAATTATGCTTTGTCCCCAATGCACACCATAACTATTAAGAGGGTAAAAAAAAACTCCCTGGTAGGCCAAAGACCGAATCACTAGCAGCTCATGGGGTACTCAGACTTCTCCCAGGCTTGGTCCTTCATGCGAGTACCTCACACTTAGTTCCAACCATCTGGTTTGCTATTGTATCCTTCGAATAACTTTGCTTTCCATGCTCCTAGAAAATAAAAAATCAACACTACAAAATAATACAATTAAAAATAATAATAAAAAAATAAATGAGAGTAGTAAAGCTGGGTTGCCTCCCAACAAGCGCTTGATTTAACGTCGCGGCACGACGCGCATCACTTTCTGCCTCCACTTTGAACTTATGAATTAGAACCCAAATTTTGATTCTGCTCTATGATCATGCTCTTGGGGTGGTGGAATGAATCTGACTGGCCCAATAAAATAATGTAGTATTCTGCACTTCTTGGATTTTAGATGAGATGTGTATTCCCGACTTTCTGGCAAGAAGAATTTCAGAATGTAGGCACCTTGTTCCTCATTCCTTGACTCCTCAAGTGGCTCGGATGACTCTATTTCTATATCATCATCCAAACACAATGTGGAAAAATGCTTGGATTGTGGACCAATGCGCTCAACTACATGAACATTGGAACTGTCTACATCCTCAACAATAATGACACTAGAGTCAACTAAATATGTATCATCAATGTCCTTGCTTGACTCTAGTTTCTATTCTACAACATCAACATCCTCAAATTCTACTTTGATTGATTGTTGGTCTTCTTCTATGGCCTTCTCCACTAGCACCTCCTCGTATTTATTTAAATCCTCCATTATAATGGTAGTTTCTGCATCCAATTCATGCTCTTCTTGGGGTACTATGTAAACTTGTTGCACTTTACAAGGTTCAATTAGTTTATTCGCTTGCGCCTCCAAGTTGTGAATAGTTGCCTCTTGCATTTGTATCTGTAGTGGTTTCTTATCATATAGTTCCATGAAACACTTTAACATATCTTTGATCTCCTTCAGGTCAGCTTCTTTGGGTTCTTTGTTCCTATTAACTTCACAAGAAAAAGAAGAACCATCAAAGTAAGGGGTTGGGGAAGGATAAGAGATATAAGCACAACCATGAAAGTGACCATCTTGACCACCACGCATATCACACACATTCAACACATAAGATTGAGTTGGTGCACGTAACTCGCTCTCGAAAATATTTTGACAATTTTGCAATGGGTGGTTTCCTTCACAATATGCATAAGGAGGATTAAAAGTAGAATTTCCAACATCAAAATTCTCATAATTCCAAGATGCCATATTTTTAAAATCAACAAGTAAAACAAAAATAAAAAAATCAAATACAAAAAATAAAAATAAAAGTTCAAACTTGAAACCTAGCAATATGTACACCTACAGCTACACTGCTAGTTCCCTGGCAACAACGCCAAAATTTGATCACGCCCAACTATGCCTTTATAAAAAGGACTAAGCGGTCATTGCAAATATAATCTGGTTTACAAGTCCGGAGTCAAATCCCACAGAGAACTAAGGCTTAGCTACAACTGTTCAATATTGCTAAGAAGATAAGCTCGAACAATTCCTAAGTTATAAATATTAAGATTCTTGTTCTAATTAACTAATAAATTAAATTTGTATATTAACAACTAAAGATACTACGAGTTGGAGAAAAGATTAAAGAGGTCTAGAGTTATGATTTCCCTATTGTCAGACTCCTTTCCGCTATGTTTTCTATAAATTTTCCTAAGTCTTCTCTATCGACCATGAGCACTCTAACTATCATAACTCTCTCCCGAGTAATTACCAAAATTCACTAGACATATTCTCCCGAATTAAGCTAGCTGGCATTAAGTACAGCTCACTCAGATCGCACCAAGGTTTCGTTATCCCTAATCCCACCTTTAAACCTCCGTATTGATCCCTCATATACGTTTAGGAGTGATGTTGTTCAACAACTACCTAAATATCCATTCTCTCCCGAGTAATACACACTAAATAGGCACAATTGATTGAGATCTCTTCAACCAACCACAATAATAACATAGTTGAACAAATAGAGAAAAAGCTACAGCAAATCTATATTAACGTAACAGGTGTCGTGCCCCCTTTTCCTCGTAAAATCGGGGTTTTGACATTTTGGGACAACTCCCTTACTTTTGGGACGGTGTATGGGATTTGAAGGGTCGCCACCTAACGGATTAAGGTGCACTAGGGCACCTAAAGCAAATAACTCATAAACCGATTTATATCACCAGAGATTGGGTAAGGGCTCGAAATTACCTTGAGGGGAAGGTGTTAGGCACCCCTCGAGGTCCACAACAGTGGGTCCCGGCCAAACTCAATTTAAGTGAATTAGTCATAAAGAAACTTGAACAAATAAAGATTATTTAAAAAAATGGGAATAAAGGGGTCCCAGGTTTATTATCCTACAGGATCACTTCTGTACAATACTCGGTAAACCTTCCTCAAATAGAGGTGTTACGCATAGCATCAGCGCACATGTCATCATATCCTTTACTATCCAATTAATCTCCCCTTAATTATTATCTAAGCAGTCTAATAGTATCAAGTGCGCATCCTATGCGTGCATTAACCATCCCTTTGCCTATGGCCCTGGAGGTTCTTATGACCTCTATTAAGGCGGCTCTAGACTCACCTATGGCGCTTAAAAGGAGAAAACTAGGCGTCAAACAAAAGCAAATCGGACTATCACATAAGGAACCAAAAAGGGGCTCAGATTTATCTCCACAAGTAAACAAACAATTGCACGCCTGAAATAACAGTTTAAAATATTTAAAGTCCTATAGAAGGATATCTAGATGAATGCAAAGCAGAATATGCAACACTTTTATTAAGACGAGGCAGTGATTGCCTAATCAGTTTGCCTACTGATTTTATGACTTATTGAATCTGGGCAGTTTGTAAGTAGTCAAACAAACACAGTTTTAAACTTCAAAACATTAATCAACCTACAGGTCTGCCTAGGTGATAACTGGGCAGGATCATATAAACATAGTATCTAAGCATTAATCAGATCCTAATAAGAAACTAGCGATTGATTTATAAGAGGCAGATTTTATCTATTGAGACCCTATAGGCATGCTGTCTATGCATTGAAAATGATCACAAGAAATACTTCAGGACACAGAAATTGGTTTTACATTTTTTTTATCTCTACAAACATGATATCTAAGTGTCATACTATTTTTGTACTTATTCCTTATAGGCACGACGGTTAAGTGATGAAACTGATTTTATATGTTCTTCCTATAGGCATGATATTTAGGCGAATAAAGTTGTTATCCAGTTTTCAAGAAAATTCAACAAGGGAATTCCTAAGGACATGATTTCTAATGCACACATGATGGTTTGAGAACATGATTGCAGAGTTGGTGAATAACCTAGAAGCAGGATTTCTAATGCAAAATGTGAAATGCAGGATTTCAAAGAATGAGACAAGCCCAATAGACATGGTTTTTAATGCATATAGATAATCATAACAATCCTATGGGCATGATTTCTACCCGACCCCCGCAAAGTTATATATCTAAAATTCCCTCCCAGTTTTACTAATAACCCCAAAAATCTGTTTACACAAGAATTATTACAGACCAGATATAAATGAATTACATAATGAAATTACTATGCTATAGGGAGCCTGAATAGGCCCAACAGTAAACCTTGAAGCCAGGCCTTCAACCAAGTCTGAAGTATGCCATATCTCATAGTATACCAAATGGTCTTCTGGTGCGTCAAAGTTTCCAAGGGCCTCAGTGACCCCGGGCAATGCTCACACTAGAAACCCTTTCAAAGAACTAGTTTTATGAACAAGTAATGAAAAGCCAGCCCTAGTGTGTCAGAGTTCGGAGGAGTCTCATGGACCCATAGGCAATGCTCACACTGGAGGGGCAGAACCCTAGATATTCTAAAACTAGGAGTTGAAAATAGTAAAGATATAATGGCCAATTTTGAACGAATAGGATGATTTGAGAGACATAGGCCGCACTCTGGTTTCCGAGCTGCCTACATATCCATGGTTTTACAGGAATCAGGCCGTGTGTAGTTCTGGATTCACCGGCGGAATATACTGATGAAGTTATCACAAGAACAGACACAAGGGTTTGGAATAGGTGAAATAGTTTCGGTGAGCGGTCAGGTTTGGAAGAGTATGAGGGAACTGGAGGGGGATTGCTCCTGTTGGAAAATGGTTGCTTATCGAGTTGCCTGCAAATAAGAGATGCAATGCAGCATGTACGTATAATTTTGCATAAATTTAAACATGATTCAAATTCCCTTCAGATCATGAGAATTGTCTTTGGACGGTTGAGGATGAGGTCCTTAGACCCTGATGTCCCGGTCCATGAATTGTGCGGTAAAGGATTCGCAGGCCATGAGATGATGTTCTCGGGCCATGAAAATGGTGCCTCCGAACCATGAAGCCTTTGAATAATAATATGCAAGTTTGAGAGATCCTTAGGACATGTTATAGTGTCTTCCCGCTATGAGGATGGTGCCTTGAGATTATGATTCCTTCGGACAAGTCGGCGATATTTCAGCCTATGAAGTGCAAAGACATGATGCTAGAAGCGACAAGACAAGGTTTAGTCTTGTATGAAGTTGAGGGAAGGGCTTAGCCCGAGAAAAGAGGAGAGACAATGCAAGAGAGACATGGCTTAGCCTCATGCAAGATTCAGGATAGGGCTTAGTACCATGCAAAGAGAAGGCAGTACTTAGCCTTACACAATATTTGGGACATGGCTTAGTCCCATGCAAATAGAAGGAAGAGCTTAGCCTTATGTAGAGATGGAGGCAGGGATTAGCCTCATGCAGGATTGAGACAGAGCTTAGTCTCATGCAAATAGAAGGTAGGGCTTAGTCTCATGCAGGGTGGAGGAAATGCTTAGCCTCATGCAAATAGGGAGGCATGGCTTAGCCTCATGAAAAGTTCGGGACAGGGCTTAGTCCCATGCAGAAAGATCGCAGAGCTTAGCCTTATGCAAGGTTCGACACATGGCTTAGTCCCATGCAGAGAGAAGGCAGAGCTTAGCCTTATGCAAGGTGGAGGCAATGCTTAGCCTCATGCAAATAGGGAGGCAGGGCTTAGCCTCATACAAGAGTGAGATAGAGCTTAGTCTCATGCAAATAGAAGGCAATTCTTAGCCTTATGCAAGGTGGAGGCAATGCTTAGCCTCATGCAGGATTTGAGACAATGCTTTGTCTCATGCAATGAATAAATAATAGGCGATAGCAGAGTATTTTTTAGCTGGGAATGAGTTTGGTATCTTTGTTGTTATGAAGGCTGTGATTCCAAGGGGTGCATATTCTTTGTCCTGCATTCAAATAAAAATTGTGAGTTTTGAAGGGGGGGGGGGGGANGGAAGGTTGGTTCGTTCCTTCGTCTGCTTGCTTGATTTGCTCTATTCCGTCTGAAGACCCTGTTCAAATTATCGAGGTAGCATTCACTAAAGCAGAGTTTATGTTCAAAAGCATGCATGCATAATTTTCAAAAATATAGTAAAAATATAGTTTTAGAAATTGGTTAGATGAATCAGTGATTGTGACACGATCAAAGACATTGTGACTGCTTCTGCCATAGAATTTTGAGGGTCCTCCTCAAAATTATACCCCAATTAATTGAGTAACGCTTCTGACTACTTTATATGCTGCGATTGGCTGAACTTTCTTCGGAATTTTGAGGGTCCTTCTCACAGGGATGCTTACGTATCCCCTCTTAAATGGGAATCAGGTCAAGCGTAGTTCAATTTACATCATGTGAAGAAGCATAAATAGTTTACACGTAATATCGCTTGACTGCATCTGAATTGATTGGTTTTGGCCAGACTTCTCCGTCCATTTCTGCGAGTATGAGGGCTCCTCCTGTCAGTACCCTGTGAACCATGTAAGGACCTTGCCAGTTGGGAGAGAACTTCCCTTTGGCTTCATCTTGATGCGGGAAGATCTTTTTCAACACCAGCTGCCTCGGTGTGAACCGTCTCGACTTAACTCTTTTGTTGAAGGCTCTGGATGTTCTGTTCTGATAAAGTTGCCCGTGACATACTGCGTTCATCCTCTTTCCGTCTATGAGGGCTAGCTGCTCATAACGGCTCCTTATCCATTCTGCGTTGCTATGCTCAACTTCTTGTATGATTCTCAAGGAGAGAATCTCCATTTCGGCGGGAATAACAACTTCAGTACCATAATCCAGCAAGTAAGAAGTTGCCCCAGTTGATGTGCGGACTGTGGTACGTGTTGATACCCAATTTTTCTCAAAATATTTTTTAAAATTGCATTTATACCATCACAATCATGCTTTAGAAGCAATTGGTGTTTTTCCATAATTTTTTTGCATTTTTATAAATTTGTCTAGCATTTTATTTCCAATGAATAATTACAAAATTGTATCACAAATGATTTCAAAAGCATTTCTTGATTTAATTTACGATTTATGGTCCTATTAAGGCCAAATTATTCCATAAATAGCCAAATTGGCATATTTTGGCTATAATTGCAATAACTTTGCAATTATAGCCCATGCATATAATTTTGTACTGTTTTCTACCAAAAATTAGTCCTTTATATTTTTAAATACCAAATAATAATTTTTTAAAAATTATTTGCATGCATAGAATTCTTTTTGAATTAGCAATTATGTTATAAATTATTTCGACTAGTTTAATTGGGGTATTTAAGAAATAGCCTATTTTAATTTCAATTATAGCCAGACCAAAACCTTCATTATACCTGGCCCAACAGACCCCAGGCCCAAATCCTAATCTACTTGACCCGATTTCTATTTTAATCTGGGACGTTGATCAATTTTGATCAACAGACCATGTTCGTTCTTTCCTAAATTAACCTAAGACCATACCCCCCAACCCTCGTTCTATCATCACTCACTCGCCGTCATCCATTTCATTCTCTCTCAAACTCCCTCTACCTAACCCTAACTCCCCTCGTCGGCTGCTGGCTCGCCGGTAACAATGGTGGTTCTCTACCACCCCTAGCCTCTATGGCTCCTCCCATGCCCAGTTTCTTGCTATCTCGAGGTCCTCAAGGGACCAATGGCTGTTCATTTCGCCCCTAGGCCTGTGCTCACCGTTCTCAGGTCACCTTGGCCCGTCTGAGTAAGATCTTTCTATTTTTCCGGCTAGATCTATGGTTTCTAAGCCGGAATCTCTCTATCTCTGGGTTGTTATTCTCTGAAACCCTATTTTTATCTCTTGACTCGTTAGATCTGTAACAGACCTAAGAGTATTTTGAGTTATTTCACTGTTTTCCATGAGAAACTTTCTGACCTTTTCAAAACGTCTCTTCATCTCCATAACTAGGGTTTCTTAACCCCTTTTTCAAAATGACTTTTCCTATGATTTTATCTTCTATTCTATAATATTTACTACGTTTGGACTGTTTATTTAGGTTTTCCCTTTAACCTGATTAGTTGTGTTAACACCCCTAATTTCTTGGCTTAGTTCTAGGTTCTGTGTCTGTCTACGCTGATTTGTTCGTTTGATTTGTATGCATGTCTGTTTCTTATGAATATGTTCTGAATATGTTAAAACCCCTAATTTCTTGGCTTAGTTCTAGGTTCTGTGTCTGTCTACGCTGATTTGTTCGTTCGATTTTTATACATGTCTGTTTCTTATGAATATGTTCTGAATTTCTGTGATTTCTGCCCCGTTATGCTCATTAGGGTTTCTGATTTTGCTTCTCCCTGCCTATACTATGTTTATTCCAGAAGTTTGTAGTAATTTCCTTTAATCAGTGCTATTTTGTTTGTATCCCTAATTTTATGTAATTGATACCCTTTACTGATTTCCTGTGATTGATGCCCTTTATTGATTTCCGACTTCTAAATTATTTTCTTGCCTTATTATGTGGTTGATTATACTGTTAATTGATTCTTATATTATCTCCTTAATTAGAACCTTATGTACCTAGCCTTAACGCTTACTCTATACCTGTACTGTGTTTGAATTATTTTCTTAGTTATATTTCAGCCATATATGATCTCCTTCCTTATTTGTTACCTGTCTTTTATCGTTTGAAGTTAACTCCCTTAATTGTGGGAGTACTTGCACTGATTTTTACTCTAATTGATTCTGAGTTCTTCAATTACTGAACAAATTGATTCTTGCCTTATTTGCCTAGCTTTCAAACTACTACATATATTGCTCTTCTACTCTCATTAGACTCAGACACACGAACTCACATTAGTTCACATCTCTCATACACTCAAAAGCTCTTCTGCTTTCTTTGTTACTTGCTATTGTTACTAAATTAGCCGGCTGCAAGCCAAGGCTAATTATTGCACTCTCCTGTTATTCACTTTGTGTTTACTCTCTTTACTGGTATGTTCTGATTTTAAATTCAAGCTCCCAAACAAATGTGTTTCCTACTGCTTCAGTTTATCATATTCCTGATCTGTTTCTGTCTATTGTTTGTTGTTCGACATGTAACTGACATGTTTACATTATTGCTTCACCCAACATGTTAGTTATGTCCTACCCCTTTTAGGATCAGCATGTTTACTTCCCTTGCAGTCTGTCTCAGTGTGAATCTACTCTATTTTTGAATGTTTGTCTATTTGTTGTCCAGTTCTGGCATGCACCTATTTTTGCAAAACTGATTCGTTACTCTAAGCTATCTGATTCTATGTTTAACTCTGTTCTCAGCTGTTTGTTCTGGAATTCATACTGTGTTGGTACCATTAGCTATCCCCTAATCCCATAAACCCTTGCAACACCTTTATGTTTCTGCCTGTTATGTGTTCACTATACATGCCCTATGCGTCCCTAGTTCCCAACTTCCCTGTGTGAAAGTCTATTGTTGAGCAATGTTGAATCTGATTGCTATATGGTTGATCTGTTGTTTGTTGACTACACTGCTCTTGTTCAAACTATTTTACTATTAAACAACTCCTATTTATAAGACTTCTTCATTCAACCGAGTCTTTTCAATACTGTTTTATACCAAAGCATTTTCGAAAACTATGTCAAGCACTCTCACTCTACTCTTAGGTCCTTAAGTTTTGCCCCCAGTGTGTGACTGCTTTGGGATTCCTGTGAGATACCTCTGAACTCTGATGCACTGGAGCTGGCTCTTCCACACTGCACTTACTGAATTCTGGTTATGAAATCTTGGTGTGAGCACTTCCCGGAATCCTTGAGGTCCTTAGGGAACTCTGACACACCCGGACATGAGAAAGGCTATGACTTTGGCATATGAGGCTATGGACAATTTGGTACATTTGGGCCTACTTCAAGCTCGCTATAGTTTAACTTCTTATTTTCCTTTATCTATTTATGTAATTTATTCAGCTGGTCTGTAATAATTATTTGTAAACCGATATTGGGGTTGGCTAGTGAAGTCTCTTCCTTTTCCTATGCATAAGGCTAATCTCTGCCTTCCCTTGCATAAGGCTAATCGCTGCCTTCCCCTGCATGAGACTAAGCTTTGTCTCCATCTTGCATGAGGTTAAGCTCTACCTCCATCTTGCATAAGGCTAATCTTTGCCTTCACTTGCATAAGGCTAATTTCTGCCTTCATTTGCATGAAACTAAGTTCTGTCTCCATACCTGCATGAGGCTAAACTGTGCCTCCAGTTTACTTTCACCGAGACTAAGCGCTGTCTCAAGCATTATTTACTTCGCTCCTCTTTCGGGCCGAGCTCTGCCCCCCAATTTTCAAGACTAAGCCTTGTCTTGTTGACATCATACTATTACATCTCATGGGCTGAAATATCACCAACTTGTCCAAAGGCGTCATAGTCTAACGACATCATTCTCATAGCCGGAAGACACCATGTCATGGCCCGAGGATCTCTCTCAATTTGCATATCATTATTCAAAGGCGTCATAGTTCGGAGGCACCATCTTCATAGCCCGAGAACATCATTTCATGGCCTGCGAATCTCTCATCAAACAATTCATGGCCCAGGACATCATCATCTGAGGACGTCATCCCTAACCGTCCGAAGACAACTTTCATAGTCCAGCGGGAACCTGCATCATGTTTAAATTTATGCACAATATATGCTTGTAGTATTTTTATTTGCAGATAACCCGGCGAGCAGCGACTATCCCAGCAGGAGCGATCCCGCTCCAGTTCCTCAACTGCATCAAACCTAACCTCTCCCGTGAACCATTCATTCGCCCATCCCTAGATATTGCGTCCGTTCTTGTAATGAATTCACCGGTATACTTCGCCGATGAATCCAGAACTACATACGACCTGATTCCTGTAAAACCAGGGGTATGTAGGCAGCTCAGAAGCCAGGGTGCAGCCTAAAACTCTCTAACCATTTCGCTCGGTTAAAATTGGCCATCATATCTTTACCCGATAACTCTTTCATCCTTTCTGGGTAAAGAGGGGCATCTGTTGATACCCAATTTTTCCCAAAATATTTTTAAAATTGCTTATATAGCTTCAAAATCATGCATTAAAAGCAATTGGTGTTTTTCCATAATTCTTTTGCACTTTTATAAATTTGTCCAGCATTTTATTTCCAATAAATAATTACAAAATTGCATCACAAATGATTTCAAAAGCATTTCTTGATTTAATTTACAATTTGTGGTCCTATTAAGACCAAATTATGCAATAAATAGCCAAATTGGCACCTTTTGGCTATAATTGTAATAACTTTGCAATTATAGCCCATGCATATAAATTTGTACTATTTTCTACCAGAAATTAGTCCCTTATATTTTTAAATACCAAATAATCATTTTTTTGTTAATTATTTCCATACATAGAATTCTTTTTTAACTAGCAATTATGTTATAAATTATTTCGACTAATTTAATTCGGGTATTTAACAAATGGCCTATTTTTATTTCAATTATAGCCTAAGTTATAGCCAGCCCAAAACCTTAATTATACCTGGCCCAACGGACCCCATGCCCAAATCCTCATCTACCAGACCCAATTTCTATTTTAATCTGGGCTGTTGATCATTTTTGATCAACGGACCAGATCCGTTCTTTCCTAAATTAACCTAAGACCATACCCCCCCCCCCAAACCCTCATTCTCTTGTCACTCACCCGCCGTCACCCCTCTCATTCTCTCTCAAACTTCCTCTGCCTAACCCTAACTCCCCTCACCGGCTGCTGGCTCGCTGGTAACAATGGTGGTTCTCTACAACCCTTAACCTCTATGGCTCCTCCCATGCGCGGTTTCTTGCTGTCTCGAGGTCCTCAAGGGACTAGTGGCTGTTCACTTCTCCTCCTGGGCCTGTACTCACCGTTCTCAGGCCACCTTGGTCCGTCTGAGTAAGATCTTTCTATTTTTCCGGCTAGATCTATGGTTTCTAAGCCGGAATCTCTCTATCTCTGGGTTGTTCTTCTCTGAAACCCTATTTTTATCTCTTGACTCATTATATCTGTAACAGATCTAAGAGTATTTTGAGTTATTTCACTGTTTTCCATGAGAAAATTTCTGATCTTTTCAAAACGTCTCTTCATCTCCATAACTAAGGTTTCTTAACCCCTTTTCCAAAACGAATTTTCCTCTGATTAAGTGTTATGTTGTAATCTTTACTATGTTTAAACGATTTATTTAGGTTTTTCCTTTAACCTGATTAACTATGTTAAAACCCCTAATTTCTTGGCTTAGTTCTGGGTTCTGAGTCTGTCTACGCTGGTTTGTTCGTTTGATTTGTATGCATGTCTGTTTCTCATGAATATGTTATGAATTTCCATGATTTCTATCCCGTTATGCTCATTAGGGTTTATGATTTTGTTTCTCCCTGCCTATACTATGTTTATTCCAGAAGTTTGTAGTAATTTCCTTAATCAGTGCTATTTTGTTTGAATCCCTAATTTTATGTAATTGATACCTTTTACTGATTTCCTATGATTGATGCCCTTTACTGATTTCCGACTTCTAAATTATTTTCTTGCCTTATTATGTGGTTGACTATACTGTTAATTGATTCTTATGTTATTTCCTTAATTAGAACCTTATGTACCTAGCCTTAATCACTTACTCTATACCTGTACTGTCTTTGAATTATCTCCTTAGTTATATTTCAGCCATATATGATCTCCTTCCTTATTTGTTACCTGTCTTTTACCATTTGATGTTAACTCCCTTAATTGAGGGAGTACTTGCACTGATTTTTACTCTAATTGATTCTGAGTTCTTCAATTACTGAACAAATTGATTCTTGCCTTATTTGCCTAGCTTTCAAAATACTACATATATTGCTCTCTTCTACTCTCATTAGACTCAGACACACGAACGCACATTAGTTCACATCTCTCATACACTAACAATCTCTTCTTCTTTCTTTGTTACTTGCTATTGTTACTAAATTAGCCGGCTGCAAGCCAAGTCTAATTATTGCACTCTCATATTCTTCACTTTGTGTTTACTCTCTTTACTGGTATGTTCTGATTTTAAATTCAAGCTCCCAAACAAATGTGTTTCCTACTGCTTCAGTTTATCATATTCCTGATCTGTTTCTGTCTGGGTTTTTGCTGTTCGACATGTAACTGACCTGCTTACATTATTGCTTCACCCAGCATGTTAGTTATGTCTTACCCCTTTTAGGATCGACATGTTTACTTCCCCTGTAGTCTGTCTCAGTGTGACTCTACTCTGTTTATTAATGCTTGTCTATTTGTTGTCCAGTTCTAGCATGCACCTATTTTTGCAAAACGGATTCGTTACCCTAAGTTGTCCCATTCTATGTTTAACTCTGTTCTCAGCTATTATGTCTTTGCATTAGATATTATGTCTTTAAGTCTTTTCATGTTTGCTGCTTCAACGCACAACATGTCCTTAATTTATGCTCATCACTACCACTTAGAAATCCTGCTCCTAGGATAATAAAGTTAATATAAAACTTTTACTCCTGTGCATTCAAAATCATGTTTTCAATCATCCTGTAACTCTTTGTGCATTTAGAAATCATGCTTTAGGAATTCTATGCATTCTAAAATTATGTCTTAACCATTCTGCATTTTGTATGTGCATATTAGGTACCATGCTCTAGGACTTTGTTGCATTTGCTTAACCACGCCTAGTTTAAACTACTGATTCATGAAAAGGTATAACACAATCTCACATATGATTGTCCTATTTTAGATAAAACTGGTAACAATCCCTGCATTTTCGTAACACCTAGAACAACATGCTTTTAGGTAAAACAACTTCTGAATTATCTAAAGGTTGTTAAGCTTAAAAATCAGTAGGCAAACTGATTAGGCCCCTGCTTCTGAGTTTATAAAAAATAAGCTGCATATTTCTGTGCATGGGTACTCGCTTAGAATCCTGCTTACGATCATGTCTGATAAAACTGCTTCTTGTTTGTGTTTGAGACGTGCTGATTATGTGCATTACTTGTGGAGGTAAATCTGGGCCTCATAACTGCTTTCCTGCATTTATCTGATTAGTCCTATTTGTTCTTGCCTGTCGCTTAGAATTTTATCCTTTCAAAACCTTAGGGGTCTATCTAGAACTACCTATATCTAGAGGTCCTAAATTCCTCCAGGACCATAAGGAAGAGACGGGTAACAACATGCATAGAGATCGCTAAATAAACTCTCTTAATAATCGTTAAGGGGTGGGGGTAAAGGGTAGATATGGATATGATGACCAATGCGCTAATGCCACGTGTATCCCCTCACTGACGAGTGATTACCGGGCATTGCATTGATTTGATCATATAGGATAAACAACTTACGACTCCCATATCCCCTACATATGTGTGCTTAGACTGCGAATCTTTTCAAAACCATTACTTGTTTCCATATGTGTACTTTGACTGCTTATTTTCTACTTGCTTAAATTCACAGAGTTTGTTTGGCCAGGAACCACAGTTATGGACTTTGAGGGGTGCCTAACACCTTCCCCTTGGAGTAATTTCAAGCCCTTATCCAATCTCTGGTTATTTAGTTAGTGTTATTGTGACCTTTAATAGGTTCCCTAACGTACCTTAATTCGTTAGGTGGCGACTCTTCAAATCCTTCACATCCCTTATCCCAAAAGGAAATGAGTTGTCCCAATAATGTCAAAAACCCTGACCGATTCGAAAGGAGAGGAAAGAGGGGGGCACGACATTACGATATCCCATAAAGGCGAATGATAGCTTCTCATGCCATTGTTTGTGATTTTCTACCAATTTCCTTAGTATCTTCTTGATGTTTTTGTTGGCAGCTTCCACGACTCTATGTATTTTGGGCCTATATTCTGTGGAATTATTGTGCTTGATTTTGAAAGTCTCACACATGTCTTTCATCAGATCACAAAATGCAGAATGGTTAACACATAATTTCAGAATGCACAAAATTCCTAAAGCATGATTTCTAAATGCACAAAGAGTTACAGGATGATTGAAAACATGATTTTGAATGCACAGGAGGTGCTTAGGACCTCTATTAAGGCGGCTCTAGACTCACCTATGGTGCTTAAAAGGAGGAAACTAGGCGTCAAACAAAAGAAAATTGGTCTATCACATAAGGAACTAAAAAGGGCCTCAGATTTACCTCCACAAGTAAACAAACAATTGAACGCCTCAAACAACAGTTTTAAAAGATTTAAAGTCCTATAGCAGGATATCTAGATGAATGCAAAGCAGAATATGCAACATTTTTATTAAGACGAGGCAGTGATTACCTAATCAGTTTGCCTACTGATTTTATGACTTTTTGAATCTGGGCAGTTTGTAAATAGTCAAACAAACACAATTTTAAACTTCAGAACATTAATCAACCTATAGGCCTGCCTAGGTGATAACTAGGCAGGATCCTATAAACATAGTATCTAAGCGTTAATCAGATTCTAATAAGAAACTAGCGATTGATTTATAACAGGTAGATTTTATCTATTTAGACCCTATAGACATGCTGTCTATGCACTGAAAATGATCACAAGAAATACTTCAGGACACAGAAATTGGTTTTACATTTTTTTTTCTCTACAAACATGATATCTAAGTGTCGACAATTAACTGATGAAACTGATTTAATATGTTCTTCCTATAGGCATGATATCTAGGCGAACAAAGTTTTTAGCCAGTTTTCAAGCAAATTCAACAAGGGAATTCATAGGGACATGATTTCTAATGCACACATGATTATACAAGAAACCCAAAAATCTGCTTATACAAGAATTATTACAAACCATATTTAAATGAATTACAGAACGAAATTACTATGCTAAAGGGAGCCCTAGGCAGTGGTCACACTGGAGGTGCAGGACCCTAGATATTCTAAGAGTAAGAGTTGAAAATAGTAAAAAGGAATAGTTTTAGGAAAACAGTTTAGGAGTAAAAATAGGAGTAAACAGAGTGATTGCAGCACTCTGAGTTCAAACAAAGATTTTCAGCAATCAAAAACAGGATCATGATTATTTCAAGCAGAGTTTCATATTGCCTAGGTTTGGCTTAGTTTATCACTAGGTAAGCATATAGCATACTGGGATCAGAATAATAAACAGACAACCACACAAAGAAGGGTAGCAGGGGTTGGGAACATAGAAGTCCTTAATCAGGAATACATGAAACAGGGCAAGAGTGAAAGTGTGCTAGTTGAGAAACAAGTGGATTAGTACTCTGGATCAGATGAAAACATGTTAGAGTCATATTGACATGCTGGGCAAGACAATTTCCTGAAAGTTCAAGCAAGCTAGTTAATAGAGAGACATAAAGCAGACAAAGGCAAGTTGACAGACAAATTACATAACATACTAAATAGGACCTAATGACAGAGATAAACATGCTGATTAGGATCAATAAACAAGAAAGAAAGGAATTCAACTACACAAAAGTAGTTATACTGATCAACAAACAGGAAAGACAGAAATTTAAATACACAGAAGTAGTTATTGCTAATTAGAATCAACCAAATAGGAAAAACAGAAGTATTCATGTTAATTGAAATCAATACACAGGAAAGACACAGACTTAACTACATAGAAGGAAAGCACATAGTTTTAAACTTCATAGCTTAATGAATGACAATAGGAGGAGATACATACAAGTTAAAATAGCAAACATGAAGGTAAAAGGATGCAGAACCCAATAGTCTAGCCTTGGCTTTCAGCCGGCTAGACAGTGTATCAAACACAAGTAACAGAAAGGTTTGAATAAGAGCAAGAGTTTTTGTGTGTGTGTGTTTCTTTCTAAATGTGTTCGTGTTTTGAAGAAAACCAGAATGGAGTTTATATAGCACTTAGCGAGGTAAAAAAATAAGGCAAGAATAAAATCAGAGTTCATAAAATAAGGTAATCAATCAGTTAATTGAGGAATTAGCTCAATCAGTTCACACAAAAGAATCCAGAAAGAAGTCCTTAAATTGGGGAGAACCCCTTAACGACTCAAATTGGGATTCAAATAAGGTAAGTGAGCCAATTACTAACCATGTAGGAGTCAATTAAATCCCTAAATCAGATTAGTAGTCTAATTAGGGCAAGTAGTACTAACTAAAAGTAAAATAGGTAAAATCACAGAGAAGCACTAATTTTAATAGGAAAATTTAATTAAAAACTTCAATAAAATCAGCCAATATTGATTGACAGAGATAAACAATAACGGGAAAATATTGAAGTAAACACTGAAATAGGCAGAAAAACCTATGGTTTAAAGCATATACACAGAAATTAGTCAAACTAGTAAAGAGAAACATATTCAAATAGTTAGAAGATTAAAAACCCATTTGAAGAAAACTTAATACGAAACCCTAGTTCAGAAAACACCAGAATCGAATAATAAGGAAAAAAGAAGGTTTTTCGAAGAGGAATACCAAACAACACTTAAAAATGTCTCAGATCAACACGGATCTGAACATACCCCAGTAGAAAGAGATTAGGTTTTAGAAAGGATAATAGAGATGAAAGGAAATCTAGTTCGGAATCATAGATTCGAGCTATAAACACGAAGAAAGTAATACTCACAACTGAGATGGTCATATATAGGCTCATGAAAAGGTTTTGAACAAAATCTTGGTTGAATCTCTTCGAGATTCTTCCATAAATCAGCATAATCGAACAACCAGAAGAGGTGAGAAGCCGGAATTACAGAGAAACCCCATGAACGGGTGGTTCAGGTAACGACGAGCTAGAGTTAGAGAGAAGGGTTTTAGAGAAGGGGAGAGGGAAGGGAAACAGGGGCGACATGGTTTGGAAAATGATTAGGGTTAAGGGGGTATGGGTTAATTTAAAAAGGCAACAACATTCGGCCAGGATTTGATCTAGGGTTGGGCGGATCAGATAGGAATTTGGGTTATGGGCATTTTAATTGGGCTGGTATAATCAGGTTAGGTTCGAAATTAAAATGAATTCAAAGGGCTATTTGTTAAATACCCAATTAATTAATAAAATAATTTGTAATAATAATTAACAAATTATAAAAAATGATTTCCATGCGTAGAAGTGATTTTAAAATAATTACTGGATATTATAAAATATAAAAAGCTATCTTTTGGCGAAAATAAGGTAACAAATGTAGACATGGGCTATTATTGCAAAGTTATTGCAATTGTAACCCAAAAATATAAATGTGGCTATTCAAGAAATAATTAAAGCTTGGTATAAATATAAAAATGATAAAAATTAAGTAATAAAATCATTATGAAACCATTTGTGATGCAATTAGTGATATAGGAAAAAATTGGGTATCAACCACAAGAAAATCATCCTCCAATAGGTTCCATCGAAACCCTAGATAACAAATTAGCTATTCATAATAGTATGCATAACTACAATATTAGAATTCATAAGCAATAATGGAAATAGGAAGAAGGAAGTGAAAAACTCGTAGAAGAATTCTCCGCCTTGCTCCTAGTGTGTTCTTGCCTCCTTAGGTCGAATCCTGTCCAATCTCTAATGTCGGGCTCTATCTGTCACCATGATCCTCCTAGGTCTAAAGTGTGTCAAAAGTGACATTTTTAGGTCTATTTATATGTGTAGGAAAAAACCTAAACGTGTAGGCCAAGTCCTAGTCAAACTAGGAGACAAAATAAGTCTTCAAAATTCGGAATGTGCACGCCCCAAGCCTGGCGTCGGCAGGCTAACGCATGGTTAAGCTGGCCTTTAGTTCGCCTCACTAGGATAAATCTTGGTTAAGCTGGCCTTTGTCTGGCCTCGCCAGGCTAAAGACTTGTTAAGCTGGCCTCACCAGGTCTCTCCTTTACACTGTTCACGAGCACACTTTCAACGTTTAAGTATCTCTTTTTCTCTACTTTCATCTCCAATTCACCTACACATAAAATAGATTCTATTACATGCAAATAAAGTGTAATTTATCATTAAATCATGTAAAATGCAAGGCACATAATGTACGAAACTATGGAATTATAGTCACACATCCACCAAAGACATCTTACCGGCAACAACCCCTCCAATTCCTGAATCTTAGAGTCTTAATTCGTAAGTCTTCGAATATTTTTTCCCTATCGTATTTAAAAAGAATTTCCTCTTTTGTTAACTTTTTAATTTCCTTATTCCATCTATTCATTGGGAACCACAATATGTTAAGAACCTGGCCTAATGGGTACAAAAAATTCTTGATATTTCTACACCGAACTCTCGAAGGTGGAAAGAAATAGCTCCCTGATTTAATTGGAAAACCATAAATCTTGGTAAGTAAAAGGACACTTCAAATAGGCTTATTGCTCAGACCCAACATAAGATTAATCCAGCATGGGCTACATGAGCCCATAGTAGTTTACTGGATAAATTGAGTTGTCGGGCATTTTCGGCCCACAAAGTGAAACAAAGTTCTTCCCTCCGTCTTATATTTTCCAACATGATTCAAAACTTGTTTAGTGACTCCCTTTTTGCAATATACAGGCTTTCCAAAGTGATTTGTTGTTTTCCCCGCTGTTGAGGTTTCTGATGACCCAAAGGAAGCCCATAAATAATTACAAGATGTCCTCAACCAGAAGTGGGCTCATGAAGCCGTTCTTGCTTCTGGTGATGGAACTTGCTCCCGGAGTCCTCAGCCCAAGGACAAGAAACCAAAGAGAAAACTTACCTTTAAAACTGTGACTCGGGAGAATACTTCAACAAATGAAGCTCCAACCGGACCAACCACCGTGGTCCTTATCGATGAAGGAACTGATGATGAAGCGACTCCTTTTCTTTGACGAACAACAACGGTCCTTGTCGATTAAGGAACCGATGATGAAGAGGATCCTCTTCAAATAAGGGAAAGATCTTCATCAACTCAATCGGATGCTCAGGCGGGAAAGCTTCGAACATCTTAACCGGGAGAAGTTCAAGGACTTTTTAAGGAAATGGAATTGGCTGAAAATGATGAGTCTCGTTTTTGGAGTCCGGTCGACGCTCCCGTTTTGAGGAGTTCAACATTTGACTTTCCTCCACTATCAACTTCTACACCAACTACAACCGCAAGTCCTTCTACACCAGCAGTTGCCTCTCCACCGGCCCCAACCAAACAGAGAGAAGATGTTCCTTCCCCACAGTCATCCAATCATGGGAATTTAAGGACCATTTACCCGGACCCACTCAAAATCCTAGTTGAAAACGAAGTATCATTCTCACGGTTTCAAATGAATACCACCTACTTTCCAAGCAAGTGGAGGTCGCTAATTACTTGAAACCATTAGCCACGGACAAAGATGGAAGAAAGATGGATAATATTACTGTTGAGTGTCTAATCAACAATCATACACTTTTCAGCCCAGGTATCAATTTAATATTTTTCTCTTTTCTTTTTACTTGCTAAACTTTGCCTCCATAACCTCAACTTTAACCTTTTTGGGCTAACCTCCTCGCTTATGAGGGCCTGCAAAAGTTGATTTTGGATAAAGAAGAGCTTATACTGAACAAAATCCGCTTGCCGAACGCCTCCCGATTTTAGAAGCAAAAGTTGCTTAAATAGGCGAGCTCAAGGCTCGATTAGAGCAATCTAAGAAAGATAAAATGGCCCACATCCATGAAGCTACTCAATTACATGAGGATCTCAAGGCGGCGAAGGCCAAGTGGGTTGAACTGCATGATACAGTAACTGCCATGGCCGAACATGAGTCTGCCTTTATGGAGAGAATCAATAACTTAGAAGTTAGATTACGCTCCAAAACTCAAGAGGCTATTACTGCGGAAGAGAAGAGAGCCATAATAGAAGAAAAGTTCAAAAAGGTTATGGAGCAGAACCAGCTTCATGTGAGAACCAATACTGAACTTGCTTCTAGGATCAACATTGTGAGAGCTAAAAACGATAAGCTTCAATCCAAACTTGAGAAGCTCCAAGCTAAACTCCAATAACAAGAAAACTCTTTCCTCCTCGAGAAAACCTATGCTATTTACCATATGAAGAGGAAAACTTTGAAGAAGCCAAATAAGGCATTGAAAACATAGATGATTGCATTGCCGAAGCTGGTGGACTGCAGACAACTGCTCTCGAGAACATCCCTACTCGGCCCATTGCTTTTGGCTCTTCGAACACCAGCTCCGAGTATTCGGCAATCGAAGAGGAAGATGAAGAAGAAGAAAAACAGACGGCCTTGGTACGGATGTGGAACAACCTTCACCTTCAAGTGAAGCAAAAAATAGTTCTCTTCCCCCAGACTCCGCAGGCAAAAATAACTGATATATATATTTTTTTTCTTGTAACTATGGCAAAACTTATTTAAGTTTGACAATTGAAGTAATAAAAGAAACCTTTTGCTTATTTATTGTGCAAAAATAATTCCTTTTACTTAACTGATAAAGATCAGAATTCTTTTTATTTTTATCCGATAACTTTGATCCCAAGAATTCACACATCCGGTATCTACCCTTTGACCATGATGGTTTCATAAGAGAGGGCCTTTATGTTTACAGTTCTCTTGAAGAGGACGTCTCTTGTTTATTCCGGCACAAGTTTTAAATGAAAAATAATTTAACCTATTATTTGGACAAGAAATAAGATAAAAACAAAAGGACTTTGATATTCCTTCTATTCTCAGAAGTACATTTATATAAACATTCACTTAAGATAAATAAATCTTCCAATACATGTGGCTAACTAGTACAACTTATTTCTATGGGGCTGATCATGCATTCCCCGGTCCTGATAAGATATTACCTGATTTGAACAGTTCCCAGTCTTCATGACACTTTTAGTGCTCTAATATGCAATAGTTCACCCCCGGTGTTCGGATGCCAAGTATGGTAATTCATACACTAGAGCTCTTGCTATTTCCAATGACCATTTCTCCATAGTATGTCTTACATTGCTACGTCATTAGAAATCTTTCCAGAAATACTCAATTAGGACAACAACTAGAGGAAGGGGAAAAGAGTGCGACACATACTTTCAGTATTAACAAGGGTCTTCAGCAGTAATATCTTTTTAGGTGAGTCGTATTCCAATTGTTTGGTAATTTAACTCCTTTATTTTCCAATTGATATGAATATTTATCGGTAATAGTTTACGGTAAGGTCTTCCTAAGTTGGTCCCATCTTTCCGGCATTAACTTCTCGGGTTCTTTTAGTTTCTTTCCTCAAAAACAAATTTCCGACTTTGAAATAATGAAGATTTGCTCGGTGATTATAATACCTTTTCATATTTTCTTTTGTACCACCACCCTTTCATATGCTAAGTTTCGATGCTCTTTAAGCATATCCAGTCGCTTCATCATTTGCCTCCTCGTTTTCCCGAGAATACCTTATAGTCGGTTCCTCAATCTCGATCAGGATGAGAGCTTCTGCATGATACACAAGTGAAAATGGTGTTTCACTCGTGCTCGACTTCACCGTTATTCGATATGCCCACAACACCCCTGGTATCTCATTTGGCCAATTTACTTTAGCATCTTCTAACTTCTTTCTGATTTTAAATTATTACCTTGTTGGTTGACTCTGCTTGTCTATTAGCACTAGGATATGGAGAAGATGTAATCCATTTGATCTTCCATCCTTCCAAAAACTTTGTGACTTTAGAACCTATAAATTGCGGTCCATTGTCATAAGCAATTTTTTTGGTATTCCAAACCGACAAATGATGTGATCCCATATAAATCAATCACTTCTCGTTCACCGATCTTTTCGTAAGAACATGCTTCAACCTATTAGTGAAATAGTTAGTTAAAATAAAAGAAATATTACCTTCCCGGGTCTGTGTGGTAAGGGACCAACTATGTCCATCCCTCATTTCATGAATGGCCATGCTGGCACCAATGAATGCAAAATTTCTACTGGGTGATGCACTAATGGCGCACATTTATCACATTTTTGAACAAATGCCTTTGCGTCTTGCTCCATCCGGGGCCAACAGTAGCCAACCATTATCAATTTGAGAACCAACGAGTCTGCACCGGAGTGGTTCCTGCACACTTCTTCATGAACTTCTATCATAACGTAGTTAGCCTCCGATGTCTCTAGACACAAAGTCAATGATCCTTGAAAAGACCTCCTGTATAATTGCTTGTCAACAAGACAATAACGAGCAACTTTAGTCTGTAGCGGTCGGGATGCTTTCGGATGTTCAGGCAATTTTTTCATGCCTTAAATAGTCTATAAGCTGATTTCTCTAATCACAAATTATGTTGGTTGATTTAAATTCACAATATGCGTCCACGTCCAATACCAAATGTAATAATTGAAATACTGCATCGGAGTGAGGTCCTCTCATTTTTGTGGGCGACCCCAAATTGGCCAATGCGTCTGCCTCCACATTTTTCTCTTGGAATGTGGATGATTGACCAATCCCTGAAACGGGAAAGTAATACTTGAACCTTTTTCAAGTACTGTTGCATGTGCTTCTCCTTAGTGTCGAAAATTCCATACACCTGTTTCACTACCCGTTGGAGTCACACTTTATTTCAATTGCCTCAGATCTTAGTTCTAATGGCCTGTCTCAGGGTTTCAACCAAAGGAGTGACCAATACTATCCCAAGACCTGACCCTTTTACGTTGGAAGCTCCATCCCTAAACAAGGTCCAAACATCGAAGATCATTCCTGACACCAGAACTGCTTCTTTAGCAGCTAAAAGTATCTTTCTCGGACTAAAGTCAGCCACGAAGTCAACCAAAACTTGTGACTTGATCGCAGTCCTGGGTTTATTTTCAATGTCGAATTCACTAACTTCGAGTGCCCATTTAGCCAATCAACCTGATAGTTCATGCTTAGGAAGGGCATCTGTAATGACTCGGCCTGTCATTTTGTGTATTGTATCTTCATTCCACTATTTATCACTCCTCTTATTCTCATTTGTGGTTATGTGAATTTTCGGGGTGGATTGGTTTCAAGGAGGTTTCAGAGTGAATTGGGACACTTAGTCCCAAGGTTGGAAGCTTAAGCCAAAGGAGTTGACCAAAGTTTTACTTTTGTGTATATGACTCCGTAATGGAGTTTTGATAGTTCCAATAGCTTTGTATGGTGAATTTGGACTTCGACGTATGTTTAGATATTGATTTGGAGGTCCGTAGGTTGGTTTGAGGCTTTTTGGAAAAAGTTGAAAAGTTGAAGGGTTGGGAAGTTGAGAGGTTAGGCCGAGAGTTAACATTGTTGATATCGGGTTTTGATTTTGGTTCCGGGAGCCAAAATAGGTCTGTTTTGTGCCATTTCGGACTAGTGTACAAAATTTAAGGTCATTCGGAGTTGATTTGGTATGGTTCGACATTGGTTTTAGAAGTGGGATGTTCATGAGTTTCATTAGGCTTGAACTAATGTTGGATTCGTTGTTTTGGTGTTGTTTGATGTGATTTGAATGTTCGAGTAAGTTCTTATTGTGTTTTAGGATTAGTTGGTGTGTTTGGATGGGATCCCAATGGCCTGGGGGTGCTTCGGATGGTCGTCGAACCATTTTTTGAACTTGAGGAACTGCTGATATCAGGTATCTTGTTTTCTCCTTCGCGATCGTGACGAGAAGGATGCGTTCGTGTAGAGTATTCTGGGTAGCAAGCGAAATGTATTTCGCGTTCGCGAAGTGGTGGAGTGGGTTTAGCTGAAGTGTCAGGGTAAGCCTACGCAATGTTTGTTCCACGTTCGCGTAGTTCTGGAGCGTGTGTTATTCACATTCGCAACTCTGAGATTGCGTTTGCGACTCTGAGATTGCGTTCATGTAAGGACTTTTGGTGGAGCTAGAAGTTTTAATTCGCGATCGCGAGGGTTTGTCCGTGATCGCGAAAGGCAAATGCTCTCGACCTTTGAGTTGTAAAGCTCGATTTTGGTGATTTTGGAGGAAATTTTCACGATTTGGTTCGGGGTAAGTGTTTTTGACTCGGATTTGTTCATTATTTGGGATTTCGTCTTAGTTTTTATCATTTATTTAGTGAATTAAAGTGAAGAAAAGGGGAATTTTAGTAAAAACTTCCTAATGTGATAATTGAGGATTTGAAATTCGAATCGAGGTTAGAATTGGATAAAATTGTTATGGTTGAACTCGTAATTGAATGGGTGTTCGGAATTTGTGAGTTTGATAGGGTTTCGGGGTGCGAACTTGGGGTTGACTTTCTGATTTTGATAAAGATCGAAACTTTATTGTTTGAAGTTATTTCCTACGGAATTATTTGATGATATTAAGTTATTTGTGACTAGGTTCGAGTCGTTCGGTGGCCGATTTGCGCGGGAATGGCTTGTTGATGTATTTATTTGCACGTGTTGAGGATGTTACATACTTCTAAACTTGGAATTGAGGGTAACTATCCCTGGAAAAGGTGTTAGCTGTGTTGTGCTGGGGTGATACACATGCTAGGTGACGGGCGTGGGGGCGTGTACCGTGGTAATCATGATCCAAGTTGACTTTTGTACTGTGCTGCTATCAAGTAATTTTTTATCCGTTTAATTCCTACTTGTTAGAGTAATTGCACCATTATTCATGCTAGAAATCATATTTAAACAATGTGGTTATTTAATTGTGAAAGTTAAGTCTAATTATGTTGTTTTGGGTTATCTGATTTAATTATATTTTTACATTCAGTCATGATTTTTCATTTGCATGTCACATCTCACTCTCTATTTATCATTCATCGTTACATCACATGTTATATTGTTGTCCCATATGTGGAGTTGTTGGGCTGATTGATATGGGATTGTGAGCCCTTGAGACCTGAGAGATTGATGAGTGAGGTGGGCCTTAGAGCTGTGTTGAAAGTGTTATTATAGATAGGGCTGCATGCCACATCAGGTCATACTACTACTACTGCTTCTACTACTACAAACACCAGACAATATTTTCGCCGTTAAGTTTATTACACCATGTTTTATTAAAATGCCTAGCTATTTTGTGAATTGTTGGCTGACATAATATGTAGTGTTAGGCGCCGTCGTGGATGCAGTGGGAGTTGGGTCGTGACAAGTTGGTATCATAGCACTAGGTTGCTTAGGTCTCACGAGTCATGAAAATTTTTAGTAGATTCTTGCGGATAGGTATGAAGACGTCTGTACTTATCTTCGAGAGGCTACCGAACTGTTAGGAAGCTTCACCTTCTTGCATTCTTGTCGTGTGGAATTGTTTTCCGAAGCTTGAAACTGGAATCTTCTATTCATTAACAGATGGTGAGTACACGTATGGACACGTACAATCATATCAGACGAACGGTCACCAGTACCACAAGTTAGGGCAGCGAGAGGCTAGGGCCGTGGTAGAGGCCTAGGGGAAGAGTCAGAGAATGCTTAGGATCTTCTAGATAGATGTCATCAGATTTTTTTACACCGCACGTTTTTTGGACACTAGTGGGGTTGCCTTCTTACATTTCAGCTAACATGGGCAACTTACGAATGGTGGCAGATCTATGAGTTGAGCAGGACAATCGATGCATCACCATTTACATGGCATGAGTTCTTAGTTCTCTTCTTAGAGAAGTTTGTCCCAAAAACTCGAAATGAGGAGCTGCGTAGGAAGTTTGAGCAGCTGCTCCAGAAGTGTATGATAGTGACTTAGTATGAGATGAGGTTTGCAGATTTGGTCCTTAATTCTTACTAACAGAGAGAGGATCGGGAGGTTCATTGATGGCCTCAACTATGGCATACGCTTCAGCTTGGCTCGAGAGACTGAGACAAATGTTAGGTTTGACCAACTAGTCGAGATTGCCAGTCACTTGGAGTGGCGGTCAGGCTCGATGATATGCTTTTCCTGCTAGGATGGAGGCAAATACTTCCGATGTTGTGATCACATGTATCGTTTTAGTGTGCCATAGAGATGCTTCAATATTATTTGATCTTGGATCCACTTATTGATATGTGTGATCATGCTTTGCTAATTATTTTGATACACCCCGTGATTCTTTAGTTATGCATGTTCATGTATCTACACCAGTGAGTGACTCTATTATTGTAGACCTCGTATATCGGTCGTGTGTGGTGACTATTGAGGGATTGGAGATGAGATTTGATCTTTCCCTTCTTAGCATGGTTGGTTTTGACGTTATTTTAGGCAAGGATTACTTGTCACCATGTCACGCTATTCTGGATTGTCATACTAATACCGTGACATTAACGATGTCGGGATTGACTAGGGTTGTGTGGAGGGGTTCCCTGGATTATGTTTCCAGTAGAGTGGTTTCATATTTGAAGGCTCAACGGATGGTTGAGAAGGGATTTCTCACCTATTTAGCCTTTGAGAGGGATGTTTGTGCTGATACTTCTACCATTGAGTCTGTTCCGATAGTGGGAGACTTTCCAGATGTGTTTCCTGCAGACCTGCCGGTCATTCCACTCAATAGGGACATTGATTTTGGTATTAATCTGGTGCCGGGCACCCAACCTATATCTATTGCACCATATCGCATGGCATCAGCGGAATTGAAAGAGTTAAAGGAACAACTTCAAGTGTTGCTTGATAAGGGTTTCATCAGGACTAGTGTGTCGCCTTAGGGTGTGCCTGTTCTATTTTTGAAGAAGAAGGATGGTACTATGTGAATGTGTATTGATTACAGGTATTTGAACAAAACTACACTTAAGAACAAGTACCCGCTACTGCGCATTTGAGCTCAAGTCAGGTTTTTCCTATCTTTAGTTCAAAACCGTTTAATCAAACTAGCCAAAACCTTAACTAGCTCAATTTCTTGTTAGCCAAATTTTTCTAGACTAAGTTCCTCTTTCTCAAGTAAGAACTAAGTCAAATAGGCATGAATCAATGTTTCCAACAATAATATCTACAAATAATGCATAAACAAGGTTCAATAACAAACACGCAATCATAAACAAGCATTAGAATTGCTAACCCATAAGGTTTACACACTAGGGTTGGGTCATAACCCTAGATAAAATTTAGCTACTCATGGTAGAAAGCAAAGAAAACAAAGTAAAAGAAGTAATTAAAGCCATAAACTATAATTAATTGATAAAACTAATGAGTCTTCTTCAATATTGGTCACAAATTTCCCAAAACGATAAAATATAACCGCTACAGCTGCAAGGAATACAAAATTTTCCTTAAAAAAATGTTTCCCCTCTATTTATATTGCCCAGAAATTTGCTGACAAAAATGCCTTCCGGGAGGTTCTGCGGTCACACAATCCATGTGCGTACTGCACTTTTATTATTCTCTTGAATTTGGTGGAATTCTGTAGCCGCATAATTCCATATGCGGCTGCACTTTTGCTTTTGCGGCTGCATATTTTGATTGTGGACCGCGCTTTCACGAGGTTTCACACTTGGTCTTTTTGAACATTCTCTGAACTTTTCAAATCATGTCAATGTGACCAGCTTTTGCGGCTGCACAATTTGATATGTTGACCATGCTGCTTCAAAAATCCTTTGAGGCTTCAGGCTTCTTTTGCGGCCTCAAAATTACTTCTGCAGACTGCACTTCTTCCTACATTCCTCCTTCTTATCTTTTTGAGCTACAATACTCCTTTTTGAGTTAGATTTCTTTGCTAAGCTTTAATCCTCCAACATGCTTGCAATTCACACGATTTCATTAATTTTGGAAACAAATACTTTCAGACAAAAACTAAAGCAAGAAAGTATAATAAGTGATTGAAATACACACTTATGAACCATCATCTACACCACTCGTACAACCAGATAGGGGTAGCACTCAGGAAATTTTTAGGTCGCCTTAGAAGGGGATATCAATCAGGTGGTGGTCAAGCCTATTGCTACACATTTCCAGCAAGGCCAAAGGCATTTGCTTCCGATGTTGTGATCACACACAATACAATTTCAGTGTGCCACAGGGATGCGTCAGTATTATTTGATCCTAGTTCCACTTATTCATATGCGTCGTCATACTTTGCTCGTTATTTGGACATGCCCCGTGATTTTTTAGTTATGCATGTTTATGTATCTATGCCGCTGGGTGATTCTGTTGTTGCGAACTGTGTGTATCGGTCGTGTGTGGTTACTATTGGGGGTTATAAGATAAGAGTTGATCTTTTACTTCTTAGCATGGTAGATTTTGATGTGATTTTGGGCATGGTTAGCTATCGCCATATCATGCTATTCTGGATTGTCATGCTAAGATCGTGACCTTGGTGGTGCCTGGGGTGCCGTGGTTGGAGTGGAGAGCCTCCTTAGATCGTGTTCTTAGTAGATTGATTCTATATTTGAAGGCTCAACGGATGGTTGAGAAGGGATGTCTTGCATATTTGGTCTTCATGAGGGATGTTAGTGTTGATGCTCCTACCGTTGAGTCAATTCTGGTAGTGAGAGACTTCCTAGATGTGTTTCTTGTAGACATACTAGGCATGCCATCCGATAGGGACAGTGATTTTGGTATTGATATGGTGCCAGACACTCAGCCCATTTCTATTCCACCGTATGGCATGGCACCAAAAAAATTGAAGGAGTTAAAGGAACATATTAAGAATTTGCTTGATGAGGGCTTCATCATGCCCAATGTGTCTCCTTGGGGTGCACCGGTTCTATTTGTAAAAAAGAAGCATGGTACTATGCGGATGTGTATTGGCTACAGTGCTGAGTGATTGTGTGTGTGTGTCTGGAGTGGGCATTTGACAGACAGATTGAGTATTCTGTGAGTGGGAGTACTTGGGAGTATCACCATGAAATCATTCATTTGACATGCATATATGACATGTAGGCATAGAGATGTACTGTTTCTCATGCTAGCTGTAATTGACAAGATCCTATCAGTGTTGGGCTTTGATTGTTGAACTTGAAAGCATGTCTAAATTTCTGTAACATGAATGAGCTGATTATGATAGTTCCTCTGAGTAGTTTCTTGCTATTGTCATCATTATATTTGTTTTTTCATTATATTAGACTCTGATTGTCTTCTTCTAAGCTCGTCACTGCTTTCAACCCAAAGGTTTGTTCTGTTAATTATTGGGTACATGGGGTCGACTGTACTCATAATACACTCTGCACTTTGAATGCAGATCCAGGTACAACCGGATGTGATGATTTCTAGATCCGTGGTAGTACCTGCTTGGAGACTTCAGGGTAGCTGCTATGACGTCCACAGTCATTGACTCTCTTTTCCTTATTTTCTTCAGTATTGTTCTATTACTCAGACGGTTGCACTACAAATTTTGGTTTATGTATTGATACTCAGTAATGCTCATGTACTTATTTACACCAAATTTTGGGGGTTGTTGTAGTAGTTTGTTATTGTTTTTATCAAAAATTATGATATTTATACTATTAAGTATACTAAAACATGTTTACTCAAACATTTAGCTGTTATGTGATTTTCGGCTTTCTTAGAAAGTGTGTTAGGTGCCATCATGACGGGTTGGTTTGGGTCATGACAAGCTGGTATCGTAGCACTAGGTTGCGTAGGTCTAACAAGACATGAGCATGTTTATGAGAGTCTTGGGGATCGGTACGGAGACATCTATACTTATCTTCAAGATGCTACCGAGCAGTTAGGACACATACGCTTTCTTGCATCCTTGTCCTACGCATTTGTTATTTTCGAAGCTTGAAACTTGACCCCTTCTATTCTCCCATAGATGATGAGGACAGATACGACCGGATCAGGTAGATGGCCACCAGTACAACCAGCTAAGGTCACGAGAGGACGAGGCCGAGGCCTGGGTCATATTACAGATAGGGCGGCACCTATAGAGCCACTAGTTTCTCCACCCTAGGGTTAGACACCAGATGTTTAGCCGGTGGGACCAGATCAGGCACCAATAGTGCCCAATCCTCTCTTTGTCCTTCGGGAGGCTTTGGCCTAGATTTTGACTTTATGCATAAGACATGCTCAGGCGGTTTTGGTTCCAAATACACCAACCATTTCACAGGCTGGTGGAGTACCCGACTCATGCTGCCCATAATCTAGAGCAATAGCTCAGTGGCTCCAAACAACGGGGGTACTACCAGCACAGCCAGTTTATGCTGCTCGAGCCGAGGTTGGCCCCCTGTGAATGATGAGGATCTGAAGAGACTGGAGCTATTTGGGAGGCTTAAGCCTCCAGAGTTTAGTGGGGCAGAGTTAAAGGATGCTCAAATTTCCTAGATAGGTTTCAGCAGATTCTTTGTACATCAGGTCTTTTGGAAAAAAATGGGGTTGCATTCACTACATTTCACCTGAAAAGGGCAACCTATAGATACTAGCATGCCTATGAGTTGAGTAGGCCAGCGACGCAGCACCACTAATGTGGCATGAGTTCTCAATTCTCTTCTTTGAGAAGTTTGTTCCCCATACTCGTAGAGAGGAGTTGCGCAGGCAGTTTGAGCAGCTACACCAAGAGGGTATGACGGTGACTCAGTATGAAAATGAGATTTGCATATTTGGCTCATCATGTAGTCTGGTTGGTTCATACTGAGAGAGGAAGAGAGGATCAGGAGGTTCATTGATGGCCTCCACTATGGCCTACGTTTCAGTTTGGCTCGAGAGGCTGAGATAGATGTTAGGTTTTACCAGGTGGTCAGATTTCTAGGCTCTTGGATTTGGTTTGTAGGTTTGAGTGTGAGGAGCAGAAGGACAAGAGGCCCTGTAGTTCAGGTGGTTTGTGTGGTACCTCATATGGAGGTCAGTCACATCATAGTAGGGGCCGACCTTATAGGACCGCTCAGATGGTTCGTCCGCTTCAACATGCTACATAATCTAGTCATGGTTCATACAGTAATCGTCTGGTTCAATCATCATTTAGTGCACTCCAAGCTCAGCTCCATCAGTTCATGTTTTGTTAGTACCGGGATCTTCCAGTGTCTACTCTAGTTCTCGAGGTCCTGTTTAGGCCCTGCAGCATCCTTGGATTGATGTTTCTTTGAGTGTGGGGAGTTGGGACATGGGAGGAGGTATTATCCCCATCTTGTTAGAGGTCCCATTCAGCAGATTAGACAGGTTACTACTTTCACACCGGTTACTTCACCACTCGCTCAGTCATCTTGGTGTCGAATCAGGTAGTTTGGGGTCGCCCTAGAGAGGGAGGTCGATCAGGTTGTGGTCAGGCTCGATGCTATACTTTTCCCTCTAGGCTAGAGGTAGTTGCTTCTGATGCTATGAGCACATGTATTGTTTCAATATGCTACAGGGATGCTTCAATATTATTTGATCCCGATTCCACTTATTCATATGTGTCATCATACTTTGCTCATTATTTGGATATGCCGAGGGATTCTTTAGTTATGCCTATTCATGTATCGACATCGGTGGGTGACTCTATTTTTGTGGACCGCGTGTATTGGTCGTGTGTGGTGACTATTGGGGGATTGGAGATGGGTGTTGATCTTTTACTGCTTAGCATGGTTGATTATGATGTGATTTTTTAGGAATGTATTGGTTCTCACCATGTCACGCTATTCTGGATAGTCACACTAAGACCATGCCATTGGCGATGCCGTGATTGCCTAGGATTAAGTGGAGAGGTTCCACGAATTATGTTCCTAGTAGAGTGATTTAGTACTTGAAGGCTCAAGGGATGGTTGGGAAGGGATGTTTGGCATATTTTTCCTTTGCGAGGGATGTTAGTGCTGATACTCCTACCGTTGAGATAGTTCCAGTAGTGAGAGACTTTTTATATATTTTTCATGCTGACCTGTCGGGAATGCCACCCGACATGAACAGTGATTTTCGTATTGACCTAGTGCCAGGCGCTCAACCCATCTCTATTCCTCCGTATCGTATGGCACCACCAGAGTTAAAAGAATTGAAACAATCGCTCAGGAGCTACTTGATACAGGATTCATTAGTGTGTCGCCTTGGGGTGAACCTGTTCTATTTGTGAAAAATAAGGATGGTACTATGCGGATGTGAATTGTTTACAGACAGCTGAACAAATTTACAATTAACAACAAGTACCCACTACCGCACATTGATGACTTATTTGACCAGCTTCAGGGAGCTAGAGTGTATTCGAAGATTGATTTTAGGTATGGGTATCACCAGCTGAAGATTCAAGATTCTTATATTATGAAAACGTCATTCAAAAATCACTATGATCACTACGAGGTTCTTGTGATGTCTTTTGCGCTGACCAATTCCCCAACACGCTTTATGCACTTGATGAACAATGTATTCCAGCTTTATCTTTATTCTTTTGTCATTGTATTCATTGATGATATACTAGTGTACTCATGCAACCAGGAAGAGCATGAGCATCATCTGAGGATTGTACTCCATACCTCGAGGGAGAAGAAACTTTATGCTAAATTCTCCAAGTGTGAGTTTTGGATTGACTCGGTGGCATTCTTGGGCCACGTGGTGTCTAGTAATGGGATAAAGGTAGATCAAAAGAAGATTGAAGTGGTTTAGAGTTGTCCTAGACCATCTTCATCTATAGAGATTCGGAGCTTCTTGGGTTTGGCATGTTATTACTGCCATTTTGTGGAGGGTTTCTCGTCCTTCGTTGCACCTTTGACTAGATTGAACCAAAAGGGTTCCCCGTTCAGGTGGTCTGATGAGTGTGAGGAGATATTTTAGAAGCTCAAGACTGCCTTAACCACAACACCAGTTCTAGTTTTGCCATCAACATCGACTTCATATGTAGTTTATTGTGATGCTTCGTGGCTTAGCACCAGGCAGGTCTTGATAAAAGAGGGTAGGGTGATCGCTTATGCTTCGCTCCAGCTGAAGCTCCATGAGAAGAAATACCCTGTTCATGATTTAGAGTTGGCAGCCACTGTTCACACATTGAAGATTTTGCGGCACTATCTCTGTGGAATGTCGTGTGAGGTATTCACAGATCAACGGAGTCAACAACACTTGTTTAAGCAAAATGATATGAACTTGAGACTATGAAATCACAATTTTATATCATACTTGGAAGGATAATATGGTGGCCGATGACTTGAGCAGAAATAATGATAGTATGGCTAACCTTGCATATATTCCAGTTGGTGATAAACCGTTAGCATTGGATGTTTAGGCCTTGGCCAATCAGTTTGTGAGGTTAAATGTTTTGGATCCTAGCTGGGTTCTTTTTTGCGTGGTTTCTCGGTATTCTCTGTATGAGCGCATGAGAGCTCCAATATGACGACACCCATTTGCTTGTCCTTAAGGATACGGTGCAACACAATTATGCTTAAGAGGTTTTTATTGGAGATGATGGGGGTGTTGCAGATACAAGGTCGAATTTATGTGCCAAAGGTAGATGGATTACATGTGTTGATTCTTGAGGAGTCCCACAGTTTGCGGTATTCCATTCATCGAGGTGCCACTAAGATGTATCAGGATTTTAGGAAATAGTACTGGTGGAGAAGAATGAAGAAAGATATAGTGGGGTTGGTAGCTTGGTGTTTGAACTGCCAACAGGTGAAGTACGAGCATCAGAGGTCAGGCGGTTTTCTTTAGAAACTTGAGATTACTGAGTGGAAGTGGGAGTGCACTACCATGGATTTCGTTGTTGGGCTCCCACTGACTTTGAAGAATTCGGTGCAATGTGGTTATTGTGGATAGACTGACCAAGTTTGCACACTTCATTCCGGTTATGACTACCTATTCATCAGAGCAGCTAGCTCATATCTGTATCCGTGAGATTGTTCATCTTCATGGTGTGCCGGTGTCCATTAGGCACACAGTTCACATCACAATTTTGGAGAGCATTGTATCGAGGGTTAGACAGACGGGTTGAGTTGAGTACAACATTCCACCCAGATCGATGAACAGTTTGAACGCACCATTTAGGTCTTGGAGGATATGTTACACGCCCGTGTTATAGATTTCAGGAGTTCATGGGATCAGTTCTTACCGCTTGCAGAGTTTGCCTACAACAACAAATACCAATCGAGTATTCAATGGCTCCTTATGAGGCCTTATATGTGAGGCAGTATTGTTCACTAGTTGGTTGGTTTGAGCCTGGAGAGGATAGGTTATTGGGTACTGATATGGTTCGGGATGCCTTGGAGAAAGTCAAGTTGATTCAGGATCGGATTCGTACAACGCAATCCAGATAGAAGAGTTATGCTGATATGAAGGTTCATGATGTTCCAAATATGGTGGGTGAGAAGGTGTTACTTAGAGTTTCACCCATGAAGGGTGTGATGAGGTTCGAAAATAAGGGCAAGATGAGCCCTCAGTATATTGGTCCTTTTGAGTGCTTGAGAGAATATGAGAGGTGGCCTACAAGCTTGTATTGCCACCTAGTCTATCGAGTGATTAAACAGTGTTTCATGTTTCTATTGTCACACCCCGACCTTGGGAAGCACTACCGACACTCAATCGACATATCCCATTCAAGCAAGCCTACTCGATGCCTTCTACCCGACCTTATCCATGAAGGATGTGAAGATGTATACTATTAGTTAGACAATGAGAGGATTTCATTTACAACAACAATTCCATTCCATTATTTACTTCATTAATGATTTCCAAAATATATTACACGTTCATAGATTATAAGTGGAAACATGTGTTACAAATACAACATTTCTAGTTTAACTTACCCAAATCAAAATACAACCCACATTATGTATACGGAGCCTCTAATTGATACAAAAGAGTAATATGATAGTGCCAGTGACAAGGCCCCGTCTATTCCTGAAAACACTATACACATGAAGCAAAAGACACAAGACCCCGACATGAAGTGGGGCTCACCAAGTCAGCTGAGAACAAGGTGTACCACTATCACTGATCAATGTCGCCTTCTGTAGAACCAACTGCATCCATTAATTATGCAATGTCCTCGGTAAAAGGGACATTAGTACTCATGGAATAGTACTAGTATGTTAGTCTAAACACCACTATCTCAAGAAATGGAGAAAAAATACAAAAGGAGAGGAACATTAAATCAATGAGAAAAACCAAATAATAATACAATACCATGTCAAGAGTGGCATAAATCTTCATGTAAAATCAATGTTTTAGGTTGGGAGAGCTTTAGCACCGATACATCACCGTGCTTATGGCACGGAGTCTGATTCTGCCTCATCAGGTAAGTTGTCTCACCCCAAAGTATGAGGCTCGATATCCAAACACAACAGCACCATGTGCGAGGCATGTAGTTGCTCTTAGAGTTAGGGAGCGAGTGGAATAAACGAGCTCAATACGGTGGATAAGAAACGTAGTATACAAAGCGATATTTAGAGGGGCCCGAGCTCGGTTTGGAAGGAAGCCTCTTTATATGAGAAGGAGAATGCTTCCAAGGCGAGAAGGAAGAAGGGCATCCGATCTCTGCCCAATCAGCTAAGTCGTCTCACCACAATGCCGTGTCGGCCGACATCAAATTTCACTAGCAACCATCTCTTCCCAATGAAGGGAAATAATCTCAACACATCAATCTCATCAAAATTAAGGGGAATAGTCTCAACACACTAGCGCAGGGATTTACCCTTCAATCACGCTTACACTGACATGTGTAGTTTCGGGGTTAAGTTATTTAAACCTACCCTTCCTTGGTGACTAAACGATACTCCCAAAATACTTATCACATAAAGGAGTCACAACTCATTTCATAATCTTTCACACATCCTTTCAATTCATTGCCGCTATTGGCCACAAGTGTAATTTTCATGCTTAGCGGTAAGGCCGCATTTCACAATTCATACTTTCATTCTTTCCTTTCCCTTCTAGGATCATCTTAAAACATTTAAGGACATTTGAAACATTGAAAAAAATATATCCGGAACTCATAGACATGTAAGAATTCAAAACACATTTAGGATAAGCATAAAAAAGTAGCATAGTATTATACAATCGGAATATGAATCAACTGTAGGAATTTGGACCAGCTAACCATAGAAGTAGACAGAAATGATGGAATTAGGAACTTGATCAAACCATACTCGAAGTATACGAGAATATCCATGAATCATATTTTACAGAAAGAGTTTAATCAACATACCTCACTTGAGCCTTCCTTAGATTACTACAATGTTCCAAAACTTCTAGCGACTTCAATCTATTGGATATATGACAAAAATTGAATCATATTTAGGAAAGGGTTCATGGGTTCAACTCATCTATGCATTTCATAAAGCAATAAGTGTGAAAATTTGAGTACAAGGTTCTCTTATAAGATTTGCTTCACCCACAACCCATATTAACCAACAATTCATCCCGGGTAATTCAACAACCTCCAAGACTCCTATATCAATACATGCATGCCATATCTTCTACTCCCCGGCCTATATAGAGCCGAGGACAAGAACTTACCCAAATAGGTGGTGGCCCAGTGAGTGATTCCATTTAATCTTCAGGATTGGGACAAGGATTGATGATCAAAGCACTTGGATATTCCTCCACTCTCTCTAAAGCACCCCTCTCTCTAAAACATCCGATGAAACCTTCTGAAAAAACCCCTAAGGTCTTTTTATGAAAATGGGGTCGGGTTATAAAAACATAAAATTGACCCTCCGAACTCTGCTCTACCGTCACAGAGTGTAATGCAGAACAAGTTTGAAGTCCGCAAAAAGGGACCGCAAAATGGTCCTCAAAACCTGGGCTGGCCTAGCCTAGTGTGTGACGGATTTGCGGTCCGCGAATCAGTTATGCGGTCTCATAACGCACCACTGAATCTCCCTCCAAACGTTTCTCATGATGGATCTACGATGGAATCGCAACATAAAACATGATTATGCAGTCGCACGATAGACCACAAAATGACCTTCAAAAATTGGGTTTTCTCATTTTCCATTATTCGATGGATCTGCGGTCCACGGAATAGTTCTTTGGTCGCATAATGGATCGCATAAATGCTATGTCCTACAAAAAGTTCTTCACGAACTTCCCAACGCATACCACAACCCAACGTTTGAAGATTACCTACAATCTTCAAATGCATTAGCCTACATCGGCACCACGAAATCTCGGATTCATGGTAAAATTTTACGGAGCCTTACATATATGCTCCGGAACATGGTTCAGTTAGATCGGAATTTGACTTATGATGTGGAGCCAGTTGAAATTTTGGATTGGTAGGTTTGAAAGTTGAGATCAAAGAATATAGGCTCAGTGGAGGGGCCAACCATTTGAGAAGGCTACTTGGGAGGCTGAGCGGGAGATACAGAGTAGTTATCCACACCTATTTGAGACTCCGAGTATGATTCTAGACCCATTCGAGGACGGACATTTGTTTAAGAGAGGGAGAATTTAACGACCTGGCTGGATAATTCCTATATTTGTCACGCCCCAAACCTCGGGAGACATGGCTGGCACCCGGCGCCGTACTAGCCCGAGTAAACCACTCCATAACATGTTTTTTCGTCTAACTATCATGGGCCAACATGCCACAACTGGTAATGTACAACTGTAAGTGGGAAAACACTGTATCACTCAACTTCTTTTTATTAAAACATAAATACATATGGGCCGTCAAGGCCTCTGACATACTGTACAAAATGAACCTCTGTCTACAAAGACTCTAAGAGTATTAGACATCAAACAGGACAGGGCACTGACCTACCCCTAAGACTATAGCAAAACTATGACACGATGACTCATAGACTCGGCTACACTCCGAATGAGGTGGAGTCTTACCGATCCTTCACTGAATGCCAATATCATCTACTATGAGGGCTTGTCAAACTGATTATCTATACTTGCAGGCATGAATGCAGCGTCCCCAACAAAAAGGACATTAGTACAAATAATGTACTGAGTATGTAAGGTAGAACTGAAACATAACAATAAGTCAACATTAATTAAAGACATACAAGAATCTACTTGCATCTATGAAGTGCCGCCGTATATTCATACTTGTTATACTTACATATATAATGCTTCTCTTTGAGACTATTTCTATTATCCATATCGTATGATGTATGACTGCCCTACTGATCAGTGGTAGCTGCCCGATCTACCGTAGCACGATGGTAAATTTGTAACTGTCTAACCAGCCATAGCCTTGTGGTAAATGTATAACTGCTCGACCGGTCGTAGCTCGGTGGTAAATACCTGACTTCCCGACCGACCGTAGCTCGATGGTAAATAAATATGCATGACTGCCCAACCAGTGGTAAATACTGATACATAACTGCCCAACCGGTGGTAACTGCCCGACCAGCAGTAGCACGGTGCATGAAGATGCATGTACGCGTATCACTATATTATAAACATTAACATCTTTATCATATATCTCATTAGGGACTTAGGGACATACTTAAACATTTTTGAATATCATTTTATAGGCATAACTAACATAGAAATCCTTAACTTCTAAGAGTAGAACCATTTATGGAATAGCATTACGTTTACGTATCATTACTTGTATCATGCCAAAAGAAGGAAAGATCAGCCTTAACATACCTGAGCTGATTCTCTTGACAATCCCTCTAACACGCATTAATTGCGACAAAACATGTGATGATAAAATCGGAGTAGGAAAAAATCCGTATGATATTCTCGAGAAAGATTGCACCATATTCCCTTATAATTGCAAAACCGCACGTTGCTTTGAATTTTTGAAGATCTTATCTTGCTTTTGTAACTTACATTAATAACACACAAACAATTACGTTTGAATTCTTATCAGATGCAGATAAAGAATGAGTTTGTGACTTACTTCAAATGAATATATGACTCTTCTTTATTGAATGGAATGACTCACGTTCTTAAGACTTTTCCAAATCTCACATCTCAATTCTTGACACATAATATAATGACTTTAAGAGTCACCATTCCCATAAGTTAAGGCTGCCACGTTAATTTTTATCCCAATGATTTTAATCCTAGTTAATCTTACCACCAAAATCATTAAGTAATCCGATTATCTACATATTAAGATTTATCTCAAATTACTTAAAATAGTTCTTACTTTAAACACACTTTATGTACCCTACTATCATGGTCACGTGGTACCATATAAAATAAATATATACACTATTATTTTGGTAAAAGATCCATGTAAAAATACATATATTTTCTCAACTTATAATTTTCCTAATCTCATATAAAGAGTAAAAATTCTCGTACGCTTAATTCTTAAAATGATAAAAAGATGACCTTCTTTTCTTGTGAGAAAGTAATTTCTATCTTTACAATAAAGAAAATCTCATAAACTTTCTCATATTATATGTATAATTTAAAGCATATTCGAAAGTAGTAATATTAATAACTATATAAAATCATACTTTTCAAACTTTTTTTATCTTACAAAAATGTTCCACTCCAAATATCATATCAAATGCATATAATGGTATCAATGTTGTTAAACTTACGGGGTCTTATAATAACATAGTCACAAATCCTCTATAATCTCATGAATAGTCTTAATCCCTTCAAGCACATATGGATTACTACGACTTATCCTAATATTAAAGTACAGGATGTAACATTCTTCCCCTCTTAGAACATTCATCCTCGAATTTGGAGTTCATCCTCGAAGTAGAGGGTGAGCACAACATTTCATCCTCAAATGGACGAGCAATCCAAGCGTACTACTCAGATATTGGAGGATATGCTTCGCCCTTGTGTTATTTATTTAGGAGGATCGTGGGATCAGTTCTTGCCGTTAGCGGAGTTTTCCTACAACATCTACCAGTCGAGTATTCAGATGGCTCCCTATGAGGCATTATATGGTAGATGATGCAGTTCGCCAGTTGGATGGTTTGAGCTAGGAGATGCTTGGTTATTGGGCACAGACTTAGTTCAGGAGGCTTTGGAAAAGGCCAAGATTATACAGGATCGACTTCGTACAGCTCAGTCCATGCAAAAGAGTTATGCCAACCGTAAGGTTCTTGGTGTAGGATTCATGGTCGGAGAAGGGATATTACTTCAGGTATCGACCATGAAGGGTGTTATGAGATTTGGGAAGAAGGGCAAGTTGAGCCCTAGGTATATCGGGCAATTTGAGATTCTCTAGAGAGTGGTGGAGATAGCTTATAGCCCTAGGTATATCGGTCCATTTCATGTGTCTATGCTCCGAAAATATCATGGTGACCCCACGTGTTATATTTCAGCTCTGTCCAATTGGACAAAGATTTGACCTATGAGGAGGAGCCGATAGCCATTCTAGATCGGCAAGTTTGTCAGTTGAGGTCAAAGAGTTACCCTTCAGTTCGAGTGCAGTAGAGAGGTCAACCTGTTGAGTCAGCTACTTGGGAGTCCGAGTCGGACATGCGAAGTAGATATCCATACTTGTTCGCCAGTTCAGGTAGTTTTCTATGTCAGTTCGAGGACGAACGTTTGTTCTAGAGGTGGAGATTGTGATGAACCAAAGGGTTATCTTGTGATTTAAGACTATATTCCGCGCTCGTTAGCCTTAAAAATATTATTTTTATTCATCTCGATTAGCATGCACAGTCCGGGCGTGACCAGAAAGCCATTATGTGAAAATATGTGAAATAATAATTTTTGAGAGTTTAAATTTAATTTTTAGTTGACTTTGGTCAATATTTTGAGTAAATGGACCCGAACCCATGTTTCGACAGTCTCAGGAAGTCCGTAGTAAAATATTGGACTTAGGCGTATGCCCGGAATCAAATTCCAAGGTCCATAGCTCCATAAATGAGTTTGTGATGAGAATTGTTAGACTGAAATTTATTAATGTTTGAACTTATTGGTATCAGGACCGTATTTTGGTTTCGGAGCCCGGTACAGGTTTATTATTATATTTAAGTCATATCTGTGAAATTTAGTGGAAATCTGAGTTTATTTGACGTGATTCGGACGTCCGGTTGAGAAGATAGTGAATATGAAATGTTCTTGAAGAATTCATGAGTTTTGATGCTAAATCTGTAGTTTTAGGTGTTGTTTTGGTGATTTGATCTCACGAGCAAGTCCGTAGGACGTTGTTAAGGTGTATAAGGTATGTTAAAAGTGAGTAGTATTTGAGTCATTTAAGATAATTCTTAATTATGTGGATAATTGGGTAACTATTGGTTAATGGGGGATTAACAAATTAATTAAGACATTGGATAGTATTCTTGAAGCCCAACATGGCAACCCACTATACTCATATAATGACTCTTGAATTATGCGGTAAGGTGGCCTAATTAGGCAAGGATGAGTCATTCATGTGGGGCCCACTCAACAAGATAAAAATTCCATCTTTCTAATTCATTAAAGAGAGATGGAATAAGAGATTCAACAAAGATTGTATATGAAGTCTTCAAAAAGGTAATGGATGGAGTTCCTAACTTTGAGAGATTAGAAAAATCTCTTTATGAAAATAATCTGAAGCTAACGAAACGCAACAAAAAGCCAACGATGGAAAGCAATCTGAAATTAGCATAGAAGGGTGCAGGTCTTCAATAAATCGAACAGTGATTTTTAAATTTAAAGGGAATACAGTGTAAACCTTCTCAAGTATATCACACAAATTTTTCCCTACTCCGGGTATGTTAAGGCTATCCATTGGAATGATTTATACGGGCGAACAAAAAGAGAAAATGCACAATTTCCATAAAATACTCTATTCGTAGAAATGCTAAAGATGTGTATATTCTTATTCTTCTATGTGTCATATTATCCTATCATCTATTCATGGGTCTCAGAAATATGTAAGTTGGTAAAGTTTATTTCATGATATTAATCAGAGGCATAATGGTCTTATGACGTACTGAGAGATTTTATTAACGTATTTCATATTCATTTCATACATTTATACATGCACATTGACCCATGATCAGATAGCGTTATATACCGCGTATATATATATATATATATATATATATATATATATATATGGGATATGGGAAAGGTTATGGCATATACGCACCACTACCTGATCAGCTGGTATACGTTGATGATTTTGCCCATAGTGGCCGAGATGATATGATGGGATACCCTCAGAGGCCTGATGATGTTATGAAATATGTACCTATGCACGACATGACATTCATACGCATATGCATGACACTATAATTATTTCATGATTTATAGAGTTATCCAGAGTTACAAGTTGAGTCATTTACTCTATATTTCCTTCCATGTTTGTTATCTACTTATTTATGTGCCTTACATACTCGGTACATTATTCATACTGACGTCCTTTTTTCCTGGGGACGCTGCATTTCATTCCCGCAGGTCCCGATAGACAGCCGAGAGCCCTCCAACTAGGCCATCAGCTCATCGAAATATGTTCGTGCGCTCCATTTGCTTCGGAGTGGCTTGTTTGGTTAGTATGATTTAGATGTGTATTGTTTGGTATGGCGGGACTCTGCCCCGACCTTTGTGAAAATTATGTATTCTTTGAGACTTGTAGACAAATGTCATGTACACAAAAGATTGTATGGCCTTGTCGGGCAATGTTTAGTGTACGAGTGGTTATTTTTGCCTTATAGGCCCATATGTCTTATGTATAAGTTGGTATCACATGTTGTATTCTACTTATCTCACGAAAGCCTTCTGGCTCAGTTATATATGATAGTATGACATGAAAAGATATGTTACGTTGGTACTCGATTGAGTAAGGTACCGGGTGCCCGTCGCGGCCCATCGGTTTGGGTTGTGACATTAAAAACCCGTGCCTAAAGCATTTCTACGAGTGTTTGATTAAGGAGTTTTATTTACTAAGAACGTTTGACCATGGTCACGCGAACGTGTACCTTGGTTTGTTTTTTCCATCACAACTATGTCACGCGTGCGCGTACATAATTGTAATAATTATTTTGATTATAAGTACCTTAAATTATGCTTATGTCTCTAAACTAAATACCCTATGTCTTGTAACTAGGTATGAACGTCCAATATGTGAGACATTTGTTTAATTTAGTTGGGCAGCTTATGTATTTGCTGCCAAACAAGACCATAATTAAGAGTTTGGGCCTGATAAAGGCTGATTCCAAATGAACTTTGGCCCAAGACGCGTACTGTCCGCTATATTGACTAGCTAATGAATTCAATTGGGAAAGAATTTGGTCCAGAATGAGTCTAAGTGACTCTGGCCCAATGCATGTTTTAGAGCAACTAAATGAATTTGATCAAAGAAGATCTGGTCCTGGTAACGACTGAATCCAAGTGACTCTGGCCCAAATGCATATTTTATTAACAGCTGAATGGAATTAATCCCAAGATGATTTGTTCCTAGTGAATGAGTCCAAATGACTTTGGCCCAATGCATATTTGTTTGAACAAGTTTGTGACTAAAGCAGTGTAGATTTAGTAATTTCAGGGAAATTTTTTGTGTATGTGTATCTGTGTTTTCGTGTATGTGTGTGTGTATATGTATTTATAATGAAGAAAATGAGTGTTTATATAGAGTGAGGGAGTGAAAGGGATTAGGATTAGGGTACCAAAAGGAATCTGCCAGCATCCCTAAAATCAGGGAAAACATCTTTCCTTAACAGAAAAATGGACAGATGTCCAATTTCTGGTACCTTCTTATCTCAAAAAATGGGCAACTGTCCAATTTATGGATATTTGGGATCTTATCCCTATCCCTTCCTACTCAGCGTTGGGACAGCTGTCCCTATTCTAGAAGTTTCTAACATTTTTTCTGAAAAATGTTCAAACTAAGTTCCAAAATTGACCCTTAAGGGCCTTGAAATTGCCTTAGAACCAGATTGGTTCTGGGCCTGAGTCATGTGACTCTTGGTCTAAACACTTTGGGCTCGTAATCTTTTAACAAAGCTATGGGCCTGTCTATCAGACATGCCCAATTTCTGAGCCAAGTGGAACGAGCCACTTCAGTGAAGCCCAACTATCCAATAAAACAGTAAATAAATAAAAAGAAAAAAACAACAAATCTAATTAATTTAGACTAAATAACAGCAAAAAAAATAAAAATACTAATAATAAAAAAAATAAACATAAAAATAAAACACATAACAATAAAGATAAAGGAAAAAACAGGAAAAAAAAGAAGGAAAAAGATAAGAAATTATACCGACTATTTTTTGGCAAAAATTGAACTAGTTGTTAAAAACCCTCGTGCCAATAAACCCATCTAGGATCTGAGATCCCTGATGGGAGATATTGGCAGGAGGATTATTATACAAACTAGGAAAGGTAGATATAGGGTTTTGAAAATCTTAGATCTAAGTTCTAGAGTTTTTAGTGGGGTATTTTTGGTATCTATGGGTAGATTAGGGTTCCAGGGGGTGTGGTGGTTGTCTGGTATGAGTTTGGGTAGGTTTAGGGTTCGGCCGCCGCCATAGGTCATTTCCGGCGGCGGCTTTAGAGTTTCTGGTTTTCAGATCCAAGATCTATTGATTTTGGTGGAGTTTTTGGGGATTTGACTGGTAAGGTGAGATTCAGGAGGGTGAGGCAAGTGTTGGGGTAAGCTTGAGTGGCTTTGGCGTTCCACCGCCGCCGTAGGCGATTTACTGCGACGGGGCTAGGGTGGAGCTAGAGTTTCTGGGTTTCTCAGATTCAAGATCTGATGGTTTTAATGGTGGTTTTTTGGGGGTTTGATTTGTGAGGTGGGGTTTAGGAAGAGTGGGTGGGAGATAATAGGGTGGATTTGGGGTGGTTTTATGGTGGTGTTAGGTGTTGCGGCCACTGTAGGAGAATTTCGGTGGCGGCTTAAGGCGGAGAGTGATAGGGCGGCTTTGAGAGAGAGACGTGAGAGGGGGGCAGTTTGAAATGAGGGGTGTTGGAGGGGATTAGGACACTTATATACTAAAAAGGAGATGAGTTCTAGGTTGTTGGATCAATTGAAGATCGACGGCCAGGATCGCCTAGCGCTTAAACAACGCCGTTTAGTTTAATGAGGGGCTGGACCGATTTGGGGGTATTGGGCTTTGGTATTTTTTGTTTGAATTTTGGGATTGGGCTGGTTAAAATTGGCTCAGTCCGTCCAAAACTAATTAAGCCCCTATTTTCTTTAATTAACTTCTAAAAATCTAATTAATTTAATTAAATCCTAATTAAGTACTAGGCTATCTTTATTTATAAAATTAATTAGCTATTTACCTATATTATTTAACTAATTAGTTAATATTAAGTTATAAAAAGTAAAATTACTAATTTTAACATTAAAACTAACAATGTCATAAATAAACAATTTTTGTGATTTTCTTAATAATAATATGATTAAATCATACAATTAGGTGCTAGATTTAATTAAAACCTAACAATTCCATATGATGAAGATTTGAATATTTTTCGTTATTTTTCATGACTTCACAAAAAATGAAAAATGCAACTAAATGCAAATAATTGCAATTAATTGCAATTAATTACCAAATATCCTCATGTTGTGTAGTCTGTCCCTGCACCTGTCCACAAAATCTTATACATCCTCGGCTTTCTCACTCCCGAAGACTGGAGGGTGCAATCGAGTCCGTCTATCCAATAACTTTTGCGGATCGCCGTCCGCAGCTGGTCTGGGCTCAGGTGCTGCTGCAACAGGCTGGATCCCACCCACGGGCAGCGTACCCGGGGTATGATGTAATGCTGCTGTCTGGCCTGCAGCCTGGGCAGTAGGGGTCTGGACTCCCTCTCAAGCCTGAGAAGCGGCAGGATCTGCTGGAAATAAACCAGCCTGGGACATAGTGTCCATAAATCTTATCATACGACCCATGACCTCCTGGAAGCCTATTGCCGTCATGAAGTCTACTGGAGCAGGATGCTGGGAGCACCTCGTCCTGCTCCTATATGATAGGGTCCTCTAGTGGTGGGAACGGAATAGCTCTGGGACACCCTCGTCCCCTACCTCCGATCGGTGCCCTCCCTCGGCCTCTACCACGGCCTCAGACAACGGGGGTAGCGGCCCCTCCCGGGTCTGGAACATCAGATGCACACGTCCTCACCATCTGTGAGAGAATAGAAGAATGAGATTTAGTAAACCATCGAATGCACGATATAATAAGAACAAAGAGAGGTTTCCTAACACCCTATAGCCTCCTGAAGATAAGTATAGACGTCTCCGTACCGATCCGCACGAATCTACTGGGTTTTCCCGTGAGTCGTGATACTTACGTGAACCTAGTGCTCTGATACCATGTTGTCACGACCCAAAATCCTAACTTAGGCCGTGATGGCGCCCATCAGCGGGGTCAGGTAAGCCAACACTCAATTCACTACGGGTTCTTTCTTATTCGATTTAACAATTCAACATATACTCGGTTTTTAAAGCTTAAAACATAAATTGACAATGATAATTAGCCAGTTTTAATCAAAAGCGGTCAGGAGGAGGCGTGAGCCAATATATATGCACACCCGAAATACATAATAACTACCACGTGTGTGCCAGGAACTAGTGTCACAAGTCCTACGGGCATACTAATAGAATATACAAAATATATAATATACAGTCCCACTATATGTACCCAGTGAGTATCCCGCCTAATCTCGAAGAAGTAGCGACGAGAGGTCGATTTGACACTCACTAAGGTCCAACAATATAATTTAACAAAATATGATGAAAACGGTAGGTATGTAAAGGTAGTGAAGCAGCAAATATATAAGGCACTGAAATCCAAGTAAATACTGGAAGTAAATAAATAATTACTACTTCATGTTTACCCCAATATTTGTCATATCAATATCCATGAATTCAGTAACAATTAATCATGCGCATACGGGATAAGAACAACCGGTCTGAGCCATAAGATAATCATATATGTGCACTGCCGAGGGTCAAACGGCCCGAACCATAAGTGCACTTTGCCATAAAGTACTCACATTTATGCACTGCCGAGGATCGAACGGCCCGAACCTTAAGTGCATCCTTGCCATAAAGTAATCATATCTATGCACTGCCGAGGATCAAACGGCCTGAATCATAAGTGCATCTTTCAATCCGCCGTGGCGTACGACCCGCTCCCATGAGAGTGAGGAAATTCACACTCCGCTCGCGGAATGTAAATTGCGAAGCAGTCACATGCACACAGAGTATTCCTCTTTAAATTACTTTTCAGTGACCAATTCCTTAAAATTTCTCAAATTCCATGATCTCATGGAAATAAGCCGCATGTAACATTTAATTCATTAAGCATATAGTTCATTTCAAGGAAAACACAAGGCATGATGTGGGTCTAACTACCCGGACATAATAATAATAGCCGCTACATACGGACTCTCGTCACTTTGTACGTACGTATCCCCTACAAATATCACACATAATATTTAAAACACCTATGGGGACAATTCCATCTTACGAGGTTAGAAAGGAGACTCACCTCGCATCGCACCTACTCCCCAGGTCAAGAATGCGCCCGAAACTCCGAACTCGTCACCCAAAGGACCCGAAGCTAACCAAAAGTAACGTAAATGTATCAAATTATACTCAAAGCATGGAATTCTCCTATTATTTAGTCAAATTCATCATTCTTGAAGAAATCCCAAAATCCAACCCGGGCCCGCATGCTCGAATTTCAAAAATTATAGAAGGAAACACTAGCCCATAACCTAAGGATCATTAATATATGATTTTTTGTATGATTTCATAGCCAGTTCACGGGTAATTCTCTAAATTCTCGAAAGCCCTAGGTTACTACCCAATTCCTTAATCTTTCACTAAATAGGTAGTTAAATTCAACTAGGAATTCATGCATTAACTAACTTTAGGGTAGAATTTACTTACATCCCAGTGGCTGGGTCGTGGGGCTATTTTCCAAGCTCTCAAAATCGTCTATGGTGGAAGAAAATGGAGTGAAAATGGGATAATCCCGCACTTAAATACCTTAATGCCTACAGGGGTTCCCGCACCTACGACTCGACGACCGCACCTGTGGAAAATGGGAGAAGGGCCTGGGCTCGCACCTGTGGGCTGGAGTCCGCTCCTACGGCTCCGCACGTGCGGGAAGGAGCCCGCACCTGCAAGAACTGGGAAACTACCTGGCGGTCGCACCTGCGAGGCCAGGACCACATGAGTAGTCTCGCACCTGCGACTGGGTAACCGCACCTACGACTGGGCAACCGCACCTGCAGTCACACCAGATCAGGTGCACCAACAACTGCTTCAGCTGGTTTTTGGCCCCGTTTGGTGACCGGGAGGTACCTGGGCCCACGCTAGCCCCCGTCCAAATATACCAACAAGTCATAAATCATAATACAGACTCGCTCGAGCCTTCGAAACACCCAAAACGACGCTAAAACTCAAAATCAGACCTCAAAACCCCTAGAACCAAACTTAGGAACTTTAAGTTTTCTTGATTCGCTAAAAACGCGCCGAACCAATCTATACTACTCGGAATGACACCAAATTTTGTAGGCAAGTCATAAATGAGATAACAGAACTATTCCCGGTCTCAGAATTCTGTTCGGACTTCGATAACACAAAACACGTCCCAAACAACAATATGAACTTAAGGAACTCTTATTTCAATATTGGGCACCGAAATGCTCCCGGGTCATCTAAAACCCATTCCGAACATATGCCCAAGTCCGAAATCATCATACGAAGCTACTGGAATCGTCGAAACATAATTCCGGGTTCGTTTACTAAAAATGTTGACCAAAGTCAAACTTTGCCTTAAAGGCCAACCTGAAGGAACCAAGTGTTCCAATATCGCTCTAAACACTTTTGAAACCCGGACCACCTGCCTAAACCTGAAGGAACCAAGTGTAAGTCACTATTATATAGTTCTCCAACCCATCCTTTATCCAACATACAACCCGTTAAAGTCCTATTTTATTCTATTCGAGCATACTTAATTAGTAGAGATGTACATAATGGGCGTCCGACGGAAAAGACTTTCTGAATGGGGTAAAAGAACTTGGGATCGTCGATCTCTTCCTTAAAGATTGGGATGAGTCGATGTCGGTGGATGGTGTGAGAACACTTCTTGATGTCGAATTCCAAAAACCAGCGAGAGGTTCCCCACTCTTCTTTGATCCGTCTTAGGACGGAGTGGAAGCCTCGACCCGAGCGGAAGTGCGATGTGTCTGGAAACTCGAGATCGTAAATGGATTCGAGTACCATTTTGATCGCCTCTTTCATGATCCTTTCTATAGGTAGAACTACTGTGAGCGGTCTAAACTTCGACCCTTATTTCTTTCTTCATATTGTAAAGGGGAGAAAAGCCCGTTTTTTGCTCCCTCTATGGTTCTTTGTGCATACTTGTGAATTCTTTATGAGTGCGAGAATTGTTCTTTGATGCTAAGTCCTTAAATTATATTCATTCTTTGATTTGAGTGTATGGACTTTTTGTTCTGGTGAGGGCACTTGTTTCATGATAGATAGATGTTATTAGCTTCTTTGACAGAGTAGGTGAGCGAGCTTAGATTTGGTAAGTTAGAGTCCTTCTCTGAGGTTAGGAGGTTACATGTTTCTTGTTTGTTTGTTTGTGACTTGTATATCTTGCACGATGATAAGGAAGTGTATATCTAATGATTTGAGTTGACATAGGGCCTGATCGTTAGCATCAACCAAAGTGGTGGTGTTTCTAGGATTGATTTAATGAGAGTGGTTTTAATGCTTACTCGAGGACGAGCAAGACTCTATGTGTGGGGTGTTGATGTTCAGCCAAAAATACATATATTTACCCATTGTTATCTCACATTATGGCACTTTATAATCGTCATTTTTGTAACGACCCGACCAGTCATTTTGCGTTATTGGACCCCGTTCCCCTAAACAAAACTTCCCATAGCGTCTTATTGCAATTTATGACTTGCGGGGACGGGTGGTCCGGGTTTCAGAAGTGTTTAGAGCAATATTGGAACACTTGGTTCCTTCAGGTTGGCCTTTAAGGCCAAGTTTGACTTCGGTCAACAATTTTAGTAAATAATGTCAGAAATGAGTTTCGACGGTTCCGGTAGCTTTGTATGATGATTTTGGACTTGGGCGTATGTTCGACATGGTTTCGGATGACCCAGGAGCGTTTCGGCGCCTAATATTGAAATAAGATTTCCTTAAGTTTCTATTGTGGTTTGGGACGTGTTTTTGTGTTATCGAGGTCTGAACGAAATTCCGAGATCGGGAATAGTTCCATTATGTCATTTATGACTTGCCTGCAAAATTTGGTGTCATTTCGAGTAGTATAGGTTGGTTCAGCGCGTTGTTAGCAAAGTGAAGAAAACTTAAAGATCCTAAGTTTGGTTCTAGGGGTTTTGAGGTGTGATTTTGAGTTTTAGCATTGTTTTGGGTGTTTCGAAGGCTCGAGCGAGTCCGTATTATAATTTGGGACTTGTTGGTATATTTAGATAGGGGCTCAGGTGGGTCCAGGTGCCTCCCGGGCACAAAACGAGGCAAAAAATAGCTGAAGCAGTTGCTGGTGCACTTGATCTGGTGTGACCGCAGGTGCGAGACCGCTCCTGCAGTCCTTGGCTCGCAGGTGTGGCTTCAGGTGAGGCTTCCCATTTCTTCCAGGTGCGGATAATATCCGTAGGGGTGGAGCCGCAGGTGCGAGCCCAAGCCCCTTTCCCCTCTTTCGTCGGTGCGAGTTTTTTCTCGTAGGCGCAAAACCGCGGGTGCGGTCCTTGAGCCGCAGGTGCGGAACCATAGTAGGCAGTGAGTTCTTTAAAACACGAGATCATTTCATTACAACCCATTTTCTTCCTCCATTAGAGACCTTGAAAGCTTGGGAAAGAGCTCCACGACCTAGCTACCAAAAAGGTAAGTGAATTCTACCCTAAAATTAGTTAATGCATTTCTTTCTTAGTAGAATTTAAATACGTAATTAGTGGAAAATTGGGAATTTGGGTAATAACCTAGGGCTTTCGAGAATTTAGAAAACTACCCGTGAATTGGCTATGAAATCATACAAAAATCATATATTAATGATTCTTAGGCTATGGGTGAGTGTTTCCTTCGAGAATTTTTGGAATCCGAGCATGCGGGCCCGGGGTTGGATTTTGGAATTTCTTCAAGAATGATGAATTTGACTAAGTAGCAGGAGAATTCCATGCTTTGAATATAAATTGATATGTTTGTATAACATTTGGCTACTATCGAGTCCGTGGGTATCGAGTTTGGAGTTTCGGGCGCGTTCTTGACTCGGAGAGTAGGTTCGACACGAGGTGAGTCTCCTTTCTAACCTTGTAAGAGGGAACTGTCCCCTAGGTGCGTTAGATGACTATGTGCTAATGTTTGTGGGGGCTACGTATGCACAAAGTGGTGAGAATCCGTATGTAGCGACTATTATTTGTTATGTCCGGGTAGTTAGGCCTACACCATGCCTTATGTTTTTCCTTGAATTGAACTATATGCTTCGTGAATAATGTTACATGCGGCTTGTTTCCATGAGATCATGGAACTTAAGTAATTTTAAGGAATTGTTCAAGAAAAGTAATTTATAAAGAATAAATGTGTGGATTGTGTGTGCATGTGACTGCTTCGCAATTTACATTCCGCGAGCTAAGTGTTATTTCCCCCACTCTTATGGGAGCGGGCCGTACGCCACGGCAAGATTGAAAGATATGTTATGGTTCGTGCCATTCGACCCTCGGCAGTGCTCAAATATGATCATTATGATGGCTTAGGCCGGTTGTCCTTATCGTGTATGCGCATGCTAAATTGTTAATGATTCTTTTATGAATATTGAGTGGTCAGATATTTTAAAGGAAAGAAAAGAATAATGAAGTAGTAATTTTATATTTACTTCTAGTATTTATTTGAATTGCTATTATTTTTAATGTTTACTGCTTTTATCGTCCTCGTATATTTGTTACTAATATTATTATCTTGTTTAATCATTTTGTTGGAGTACATAAATAAATATGTACCTAGTGAGTATCCCGCCTAACCTCGAAGAAGTGACGAGAGGTCGACTTGATACTCACTAAGGTCCAACAAAATGATTAAACAAGATAATAATATCAGTAACAGACATACGAGGACGATAAAAGCAGTAAACATTAAAAATAATAGCAATTCAAATAAATATTAGAAGTTGGACCTGAGCTCGATTTTGATCATAGTTGGACCTGACTTCACGGTGAGCTGCTTCTCCTGACGATCCTCGGCAGCACCATGGAGTTTCTTTTACTTATTTCCCGTCTATTTCTTTCAGACAGTGGGACTCTATATTATATTTTTTGTATATTCTGTTAGTATTTCCGTAGGACTTGTGACGCTAGTTCCTGGCAAACACGTGGTAGTTATTATGAATTTTGGGTCTGTATATATTGGCTCACGCCTCCTTATGACCGCTTTTGATTAAAGCTGGCTAACTAACCTTGTCGATTTATGCTATAACCTTTAAAAACTTTATATATGTTGAAATGTTTAAATCAAACAAGAAAGAACCCTTAGAAAAATGAGTGTTGGCTTGCCCGACTCCGTTGTTGGGCGCCCTCACGACCTGAGTTAGGATTTTGGGTCGTGACAATTTGAGTATTAGTTCTATTATGTGCTTAATATTATATTTTAACTGTGTAGGAATAAAGCAGAGTGAAGATGAAGAGATTTGGAGCAAAATTGGATAAAACAAGGAAGAAAAAAAAAGAAAATTATATTAATAAAATAAGGGGGGAACCCTTTGATCTTTGTCCCCCCAAGTGGAGACAACAAAAACAAAGGAGGATTTACACTTCAAAATTAACGCAGCAAAATTGCAAAATGTGAAAATCACACTGTTTCCAACAGTTCCAGTGTTGGGCGCTGGCCTGGACGCTGTATTGCGCGGGTTTTTCTAATTCGTCCGGGACAAGGTTATTTTGTCCCTACATGACCTCAACTCGTATAAAAGGGGTTCTAAACCTAATTTGGAGGATATATAACATACTTTGAAGGGGATTTCACGTGGAGGAACATAAACCACTTTTGGAGGAGGCTTCTAACTAGTTTTTCTTCTCTTCTCTTCTTTTAATCTCGTAGTTTATTAGTTATAGATTTTTTGGTGCTACATGAACATTGTAGTTTGAATCTTGAATTGCTCTTATTATTTTATCATATTGGTTTATTTATTCAATCTTGCGCTTAATTATTTTATTGCTTGATCACCAATTGAATACTATCTATGAATCTAGGATTGAACTCGGGAGAGGGAATTTTAGATTGCAAATAAGATTGAGTAGAGCAAGATCTTAACTATTAGGGGGAGCGTATTTGCGGTTAGGATAGGAATATACCTAATCTCCTTGCTTGGTTACTATACATGAATTATTAATGCATTCTTATTAATCCTACTTCCATAGGAATATAGGCGTTAGGTTAGCTTGAATAGACGAGTAGTACTTCGAGAGAAGGCTACGAGTAATATTAACCATGTCAAACAATAAACCAGATAAATTAATTAGACAATTTAAGTGAAAGACTCAACGGGATTGTTAGCTAACCCATAGCTCTAGAATACCGGCTCTTCTTGAATTCGTCTCTTAAATTTCGCCAACTTGTTTCTTTAATTTATTAATTTGTTACTCTAGAATAATTATAGTCAAATACTCATATTTTAGTATTCTCTTAAATATATTTGGTTTAATTTAGTTGATAGTTAATCACAAGTCCCTGTGGGTACGATATCTGGACTTATAATCCTATATTACTTGTCGACCACGTATACTTGCATGTGCGTTTGGAAGAAACAACTACATTGGCCAATATGTGGTGTATCAGGCTACTCGGGTCACTCCAACTTTTAATTGTTTGGAAACCTCTTCTTTAATCTTATCGCTGATGTCTGTTTTAAATTTTCTTTGATTTTGTTGGATAGGTGGACAACCGGGATAAGTTGGAAACTTGTGTACCACTAGGTCGACACTTAGTCCTGGCATATCATTGTAAGACCAGGCAAACACGTCTTTCAATTCAAACAAGAGTTGGATCAATGCATCTCTAGTTTTTTCCTCGACGTGAATGCTTATCATGGTCTCCATGACCTCTTCTGAATTTCCCAAATTAAGTGGATCGATTTTATTTAGGTTTGGCTTAGGCTTATTCTCAAATTGTTCCAATTCTCAATTTATTTCCATGACAACCTCATCCTCATCATATTCAGGTTCTTGATTCATTATTTCACAGTTAGACAACGTTTTAGGATCTGGGCATGAAGTCCGCAAGTATGTCATGTTATTTAAGTCCGCATTATTAGAACTCAAAAGAGTAAGATATGAAAAATAGAAAAATTAGAAAGAATAATAGAAATGGATTCATAGACGATAAAATATTGATTTCATTTTATTGAATTTGAAGATATGAGGGTTTATATCGGAATTTAAAAGACAACAAACTAAAAACATTCGAGTTACACCTTGAAATAACTCAGAATGAAAAGAAAATAGTAAGACTGAACTACCGAGATTCCCTCCTGACTAGGAATGGAGTAGCCTTCAAGTTTTGCAGTTTAGCATCGGGCCCCATGTATTGCACCTCAGCAGTGCTCGATCCTTCGCACGGTTGGACCATGTGGACTTCATAGAGCATTTGCCTCATTGCTTAACTGATGTCCTCAATTTCATCGGCTGTGAAGGCCTCTTCTTCCTCTTCTATATACCTTGGCTTAACAAACAATCTGGCGAGGTGCGGTATTGGCTGAGGCAAAACCCACCCATTTGTTTTATATTTATCGCCCCATTTTTTGTCGGCATCGGTAGCTTGGAAACCTATGCCAAAGAATTTCTTATTGGAAGCCAAGGTGACAGGTTCTATGACGCCCTGTAAGGATACCCCGAGCCCTTTCCCGGGCTTGTACTCATGTTTGATCATTTCACTGGCGACCATGGTTGATGCATTTGATAAGCAGGGTTGAGGACATGGGGTTACCTCTTCGCACTAGTCAGTGACTACGATTTCAAAGTCTTGGTAGACGATGTGTTCACTTCCCTCTCTATCCTCCAGACATGGGACTGATGGGTCCCTGTAGATTGATTGTTCATCTTCTCTGTGGACAACTATTTCTAGGTTGTGATGTTCGAATTTGATCATTTGATGGAGGGCAGAGGGCACACCTCCCGCGACATGGATTCATGGTCTTCCTAGGAGAAATTATGTAGGACGTGTCCATGTACAGAACATGGAATGTTACCTCAAAATATATGGGGCTAATGGTTAGGATTAAGCCAATTTCATCTATCGTATCCCTATTGACACCGTCAAAAGCACGCACGCAAACATTGTTTGGTCTAATCCTTTCAATCCTAATTTCCATCCTCTGTAATGTTGATAGAGGGAAAATATCAACTCCGGACCCACCGTCCAACATGACCCTTTTCACATAATATCCCTCACACTTGACAGTCAAGTGAAGGGCCTTGTTATGGGCGGCTTCTTTTGGAAGTCATTTCGGCTGAAGGAGATTCGGTTGAACTCGAAAAATCGCCCTGCCATTCTTTCCAACTATTCAACCATGGCCTCAATTGGAACATACACCTCATTCAACGTCTTTAGAAGCACCTTCTGGTGTTCGTTTGAGATCATCAGTAGAGATAACAGTGAAACTTGGGAGGGAGATTTTCTAAGTTGATCAATTACAGCATACTCCGAGGTTTTCATCTATGGGAAAAATTCCTCCGCTTCTTCAGCAGTAACTGGCTTTTTGAAGGGGAACCCCTTTTGCTTGGTTTTGTTCAATTCTTTTGGGTTGTGATACTTCCCAGATTGATTTTTTCATTTACTTCCCCCCTAACTTCCTCCCTTTATATGTGACCACTGTCTCGTATTAGTTCCAAGGGACGGCAGTAGGGTCTCTCATGGGATATTATGGGCGGCTAATGATCAAAGGCTCATCCAGCCTAGGTGGAATTGCTGGCCTCCGTGCCACGTAAGTCCTTTTTGGAACATACATTTTTCGCATATTTGGCGTGGTTTTCCTTTGTTCAAATCTCTTGGGAGGGCTTAACATGAGCTATCCCTTCCTGGGGGCTCTTGGGACGTAGAGAATGGTCTCTTTGGCAGGTGCTTCCCCTGTCTTTGTTTCCCCGGATTTTTCTGCATTTTGTGGAGTGGAATTTATCTTCTTCTCATATGTGACTTATTTTTCCACTGCTTTATGTTTCTTCTCTGAATCAGTGATGGAAATAATAGCTTTGAATACGTTGTCGAATTCTTTGTCTTCACAGATCATCCCGATGACCGGCCCGTTGTTGTGGGCCGGTAACGGGTTGTTGGTTACATTGGGGACTTCCTCGTCCCTTAACACTACCCGCTTCTATTCGATCAGGTTCTCGATTGCTCTCTTAAGGGTCCAACAATCTTCAGTGTCATGCCCTTCTGCCCCGGAGTGAAAAGCGCACATAGTACCTGGCCTGTAGGATGGATATTCTAGATCCTGTCTGTTCGGAGGTACAGGTTGCAACATGCCCATTTGGACTAATTTTGGGAAGAGGATGGGGTACAATTCACCAATGGGCGTGAAGTCAGTTTTCCTGGGTAGTTCACGGGGATGAGTGTTATATTGGTAATTGTTCTGTGGTGGACGGCAATTATACAGGCCTTGGTGAGGAGGGTTGTTTCTTGGAGGTGGAGCTCTTTTTTTATTGTAATGTTGTTGTGGTCGGGTGTATGGCTGGGAGTTCATTACTGCATAAGGATGAGGGGCCATAGCATAGGGTGCATCCTGGTGGGGGTAATAATGTTGCGGGGCTCTAGAGATGGACCAGAATAATCCCGGGGTCGCCGAGGGTTTATCAAACTTGAAGCCATCAGGGCTCCCTCTTCTTTTTTTCTTCCGGCTGGATAAACCTCCCAAGCCACTCTGGATGTCTTGGGAAGTGGCTCTTAAAGCTGATTGACTTAAGATGCGGCCTATTTTCAGGTCGTTTTCTACCATTTATCCAATTTTGATGGCCTCCGCGAATGGTTTGTCCATGGCAGACATCATGTTTTGAAAATAATCGGCCTCTTAGGTCTGTACGAAGACACTGACCATCTCAGCCTAATCCATTGGGGGTTTTACCCTGGCCATTTTTTCACGCCATTTGATAACATATTCCTGAAAGCCTTCCGAGGCTTTCTTTTTGGGGTTGGTTAAGGAATTTCTGTCTGGGGCTATATCAACATTGTATTTGAATTGACTTACAAAATCCTAGGCCAGGTCATCCCATATATTCCAATGAGATATGACTTGGTCCATATACCACTCAGAAGCAATTCCAGTGAGGCTCTCTCCGAAATAGGTCATTAACATCTCCTCTTTTCCACCAGCACCCCTCAACTGGTTACAATATCGCTTTAAGTGAGCAATCGAGTTTCCATGCCCGTCATATATTTCGAACTTTGTCCTTTTAAAGCTAACGTGTAAATGCACGTGCGAGAACATGCACAAATCAGCATATGACACGCTCTTTTGGCCACTTAGGCCCTGCATATTCTTGAGGCTTTGCTCTATGCTTTTCCTTTTTCATGTTATCTCCTAATGTTCAGGATTCCTCACGACTCTCTCATGTTCTATGGGAGACTCAAATTATGGGTGCTGAGGATAGGAATTTGGGGTGACCCGAGTAGTGTCCATTTGAAGTTAGGGAACTTGGAAAGTGAAAGTTGATGGTTCGAAGCTTTGTCGAGGCAGTGTTGGTTGTGCCATACTATTGGCTGGTGGTGCTTTGAACACGGTAGATGATATTCTTGAAGATGGTGCCTGGGGGCGAACCTCAGAATGCATTCTAGTGAAGTTGGTTGACATGGTGGGGTACCCAAATGGAAGGAATGGGTTAGTTACTGGGATAGGAACATTGGTAGTTCCTCCCGTCCTTGGGATTAATTCAGGGAATCAAGGGATATTACTGGGTGAATCCCTACCATTGGACCATGCATCCCACATAACTAGCATGCGACATCGTAGCCTTCTATTTTCTTCAGCAGTTGCTGACTCTGGCTGCGGGATAACCGATGCAGGGCTATCTTCTAGCTCGACGATAGGTAAATGACTATCTGAGGCCATGGCAATACTTCCTTTAGATCTCGTGCAATAAGGTCGTGAAGCCATATTACCACCATAAAAACCAACCACCTAAAAATAGAACATGTTCTATTGTAGCACACATAACAAACTGATTAGTTCGAGACATTTAACACATAGGGAATCACATATTGGGGGGATGCAATGCACCTAAACAGGTAAACTTTTTTCTAAAATGTTTTGCGACGGCTGTGTGTTTCATCCCAGCTTTATTGTCTCCCTCTTTTATTCTCTTAATTACTTTCTTTAGGGTTATGATCGAATACTATGTGGATTTTCTATGTATCATGACGCCGCATGAATCAGATCATTACGTAGTTCAAGGAATAGATATTAAGTAAAAAAGTACATTTTTCATTTCATTAATAAAGATATCTCTTTTTTTTATTTTTCATTATAGGGAATTGAAGTATTGACGACTAAAAAAAACAATACAAACTCAAAATAAACTACAGAACAATTTAAAACTCTAGAAAGCAGTAAAGTACAGAGTCGAAGATTGGACAGTAAAAAGTACATGAGAGCCTGTACTGGTCTTCTTGGAGCCTGTGGGGCATTGGCTGGTCTTTGCACGGGCCTTCACGCAATGTCTTCTTGAAGACAGTCCAAGTCATCCATTACCTGGTGGACTAAGGTCATCATAGAAGCGAAAAACATAGACCTAGTCATGTCTTCACACTCGTGAGATTTCATCACGACATAGTCATCTATCTCCTTAATCCTAGTTCTGATGACTCATTTCTCTTGAAGCATACGCCCAATTTGTTGTGCCCGGACTTCCAACACTTGGGCAATTGTGTTGTTTTGGTCCTGTAGTTGTTGCGTGCTATCTTCTCGCTGGCAGATTAGTGTGTAGCAATACTATTTTTCTATTTTAAAAACTTTGGTTTGATGGACCATTTCATTCCCAAGGGCAAACAACTTTTCCTTTAGAATGGCTATTTCTTTGCCATATTTCTATCCCAAATGATGGGCATGTTCTTCTACCCCCTTAGCGAGTTTGTTTGAGCATCTAGCATATCCCTTTCGGATTTTATAAAGTCAGGTACATAGTCATGGACCTTCATTCTTAAGTTGTTGATGATTTTTTCATCTTTCCCACTTCTTAAAGGCGTTTCAGTGGCTATCCTCATGTTCCGGAGTTGGCTCGGAGCGCCTAGTTCTCTCGGGTTAATTTTCTCTTTTCACCTAGAGCTACCTGTGACTGTAAGTCATTTTCAAAGATAAGGTTCCTCAAATTTTCCTCCAAAGCATGGATAGTGGCTTGCTATTTCTTTTCTTTTTCTCCCCAGGCCAATAGTTCTTGGATTTTGTCATCAAAAACTTGAACATGACGCCTTTTGGAGGGCCTTTCTGGCTCGGGCTCTAGTTCCTCATCAATGCAATACCTTTTCTTGAAACATGCGGCATAGCACGGATCTACTTCACCTTTGGAAAGATCATTTACTTGAGTGTCCTCTTTCAAGTATCGGCACCCATACCAGATTTGTTGAATTACACCTTCGAGAAGTGGGGCTTCAAGATGTAGCTCAATAACTTGGACACTCAAGTCTTCATCCTCAGGTACTACTTGATATCTTCCCAATTGCCTCAGAACCCTTTGGGGTGCATATGGTTGGACACTTCTCAAGCCCATCAATAGCAAATAATTCTTTGTGGCTGACATGTATATAACTTCCCTGATTGGGATCAATCCTAAATTCCACTCAATCTGATTTGCCTTTAAAGTTCTCAAGTGGATGATCCAAGCTTTAACCCCTTACGGGGAGTTGTAATCTTTCACTCTTTATTCATAGCTTTCAATGAAGTTTCTCTTTCTTGGACCGTATTTCATGAAATTTGGATGACGGAGAAGGTGTTCAATCGACCACATATTAACCAAATTCGTAAAAGAATGCTGCAACCTTCAAAGAATGTCGCCCCCGACTGACACCGCGTTAATGCCCGATAGATATCCGAAAATATTAGTGGAGTGAGTGTGTGATCTTCCTTGGCAGTTAGGACTTGTGCAATTCTAGCCATACGGACATCAACTGTCCCTTTTTCATTTGGGAAGACCATGACACCCAGAAATGCCACTATTGTCACACCCCAAATCTTGGGAAGCGTGGCTGGAACCCGGTGCCTAACTGGCTCGAGCAAACCACTCTGTAACTCATGAGCGTTCGACCAAAACTAGAACATACATAGGCCGAGTTAGTTGAACTCATTCCTTTCGTAACTATCATGGGCCCACATGGCCACAACACATAATGTACAATTGTAAGTGGGCAATACTGTATCAATAAACTATCATTCTTAAAAAATGAATACATATGGGCCGTCAAGGCCTCTGACATACTGTACAAACTGAACCTTTGTCTACAAAGTCTCTATGATTATGTAACATCAAACAGGACAGGGCACCGACTTACCCATACGTCTATAGCAAAACTCTGACACATTGACTCATAGACTCGGCTGCACTACGAATGAGGTGAAGTCTTACCGATCCTTCACTGAATGCAAACCTCGTCTACTATAACGGCTCATCAATCTGATTATCTATACCTGCAGGCATGAATGCAGCATCCCCAAAAAAGACGTCAGTACGAATAATGTACTAAGTATGTAAGGCAATATAATGAAAGTAAGTGGAAGGCAAAGATAATCTGAAGATATGCTCACCTGCTAATACTGAATCAACTCTCTCAATATAGTAAGTAAAATAGATGTCCGTCCCTATAAGGCTCAATATCTTGACCAACTGGGCTCGCTCATACGCACTCGACCATACTAAGCTCTATATCTTGACCAACTGGGCTCGCTCATAGGCGCTCGGTCACAGTAGGCTTGGTGTATAACTTACCATTTGATCAGAGGTTGCGCAATAGGGGCCTGCCCATTTATTATAGCTTGATGGTAATTAAAATACACTAATACTGTATATATAGACTCCCTGCTCTCTTGACTGGAAGAAGGAAATACCCAATTGAATATTGTACTTACAAGACTAGGAAAAACATGCGTAAATTCCGGGACATGAATTATTTTTCTTTATACCTCGTTATCAAACTTATGTACTTACGAGATTGTAACGACCCGGTCGGTCGTTCCGTGAGATTAGCCTCGTTTCCCCCATTTATGCTTTATCATATTTTTCTTAGCCTGTTTATGTTGTGTTGGGTCAGATGGTTCAGGTTCGGAGTGGTCGTGGTGAAAATTGAGACACTTAGTCTCTTAAATTAGCTTAATAGTTGAAAAAGTCAACTAGGAGTTGAATTATTGGTAAACAACCTCGAAATGCAGATTTTATGGCTCAAATAGCTTCGTTAGGTGATTTGGGACTTAGGAGTATGTTCAAAATGAAGTTTCGATGTCCGGCGTAGAATTAGGCTTGAATTGGCGAAAGTTAGTTTTTGGTGATTTCTGATCGGTAGTGGAAAATAGGCTATCAGGGTCGAAATGGAATTCCGGAAATTGGAACAGGTTCGTAATGTCATTTTGGATATGTGTGCATATTTTCAGGTCAATCGGATGTGTTTTGGTTAGTTTCGGCATCAATGGCGAAATTTAGAAATTTCAAAGTTCATAGGCTTGAATTTGATGTAATTTTGGTGTTTTCGTGTTGTTTTTGGTGTTTCGTAGGCTCGACTAAGTTTGATTGATGTTATGGGGTGTGTTGGTAGGACTGGTTGAGGTCCTGGGGGCCTCGAGTGTATTTCGGATGCTCAAACGGGCACTTTTTGGCCTTAAGAAGTCTGATGTTTTTCTGGTGTATTAGCAGCAGTGAATCCTTCAATGCGATCGTGTGGACTCATCCGCGATCGCGTAGAGTAAAAGAGTGGGGCAGGGATTTTGTTCTATGCGATCGCGTGGTTAGGATTGCGATCGCATAGGTTGGTCAGGTAAAATAGTGCGATCGCGTGTGTGCTGGTGCGATCGCGTAGAGGTTCTGAGGCGCGTGTGTGGGATGGTCTTTTTTTCTATGCGATCGCATGTGCTGGTGTGTGATCACGTAGAGTGGTCTGGTGTGTGAATCACGATCGCGTGGCTAGGGTCGCGATCGCACTGAGGAAAATAAATGGCTGGGCAGAATGTTTTTAAAGCCATTTGTGCGAGAATAGTTCCTTTTCCTCCATTAGTGGACGAGTTGAGAGGGGTTGAAGAGGAAATCGAAGGGAATTACTTGGAGGTAAGTTTTTCAACATCATAACTCGTTTATATGTCATTTCTTAAGTAATTAAACCAGAAAATTGTTGGAATTAAACCCAAATTTGGGGAAGAAGGTGCATGGAATTGTGAATTTTCTTTTGAGGATTTGAGTGGGCAATTGTAGTCGAATTTTAGCGTTCTTGGTATGCACAGAATCGTGGGAGGACGAGGATTCTAGTGATGCATATTTTCTCGAATTCCGATACGTGGGCCCGGGGCTCGGGTTTTGCCGAATTTCGAGAATTGTGTTAAAAATTTATGTCTTTCGATTATGTTTTCTTTCGTTAGCGTGTATTGATGATGTTAATCTTATTTTGGTTAGATTCGGAGCTTTTGGGATCGGATTCGAGTGGCAAGCGCATCGTGGAGTAGCTTTTGGGATGTTTTGAGGTAAGTAACGATTGTAACTCTAAA
>ML417516.1:0-93871 GCA_005239525.1 Nicotiana knightiana
AAGCACATAAAATGCGAGGTATATAATGCTTAAAATCACGAATTCTAGCCACACATCAGTAACTATGTCATGTAAAGTCTGCAAAGAGGTCTTCAATGGGACATTTACTTGCAACTGCATGATCTGATCAGTGCCAAATTCACAAGCCATTGAAACTGCCTCTACTTCCCCAGGTGATCATGGGACAATTGCTTGCTCAAATTGTTCTTTAACCTGTTCATACATCTCTTCATTCCCCTTGTTATGATTCATAGAAGAGACTGCAGCCTGCATCATTTTGAATTACAACTCATAAACACTGCCTAGACCAAGAAATACAGTAGCAGCCTACCTAAAAATTACTGTTCCATTGGGATCACTGCCTTCCCCTTGCTTGTTTGTTGGTTTGACCTCACTGTATCAGCCCTTACCTTCATATTAACATCCTCATCATAATCCTTATCCAATGCATACACTGTAACAACATCTACAAAGGCCAAAACCTCCCCAGATTTGCTAGGGTTTATTGTTCCATTACCTATTTTCTTGCTCAATGATAATTGAGCTGATCCACCTTGCTTTACGGCTTCCTTTTATGATCTTATATCACCTCCAATTGGTTTATTTGTTTGCTTCATCTTAGAAATCGAGCTACATTTAACCCTAATTTCTGGGCAGCTAGGGTTTACTGTAGCCAGGGTTTCCAAACCATTCTTTTTTTAGGTCTTGAAAATTTCCAGCTTGTGCATTGTTTTTGACTTTCAAGTCTCATATATTTGTGATCTCCACTTCCTCCACTTCATAACACCAAGATTTCCTTGCATCAGTGAAGGTATTCGATGTTGCATACATTGTGAGCTATCACCAATTGTTTGCGAAGGAATATCTTGACATGACTAATTGGTAGTGACATGAAGGTCTTCACGAGCTGCATTAAACCTTCTAGTCACCCAATCTACAGTCCTTTCTTTTAGAATTTCTTCCTTATTCCTATTTCTAGTGGGGCTAGGAGTATGATTCCCACTCTTTTCCTTTTCAAGAACCTTTTCCACAGCTTCTAGCTTAACACGCCTTAGATCTTGGAGCTGATTAATCCCTTCTCTCAGAGGATTTGGAATTCCTTCCTTCCTAGTTGACCTACTCCCACTTCCTTTAGGAATAGGATTAGGATTTCCGGAATTCTTCAATCTCTCCTTCTCCTTCCCTATTTTGGATTGATCCTTGCCTTGTTCTTGCCTTTTCTCATTGCTATATTCTTCACCCTTGACTTCATTGATCCTCAAAATTGTCTTGTCTGATTCTTCTCCCTCCAGTACATCAAAGGAGTTCTTAGTAGCTACTCTATCATCTTTGTCCTTCCCTTTTAATTTGTCACATTCGTTGTCATTAGCATCTTCGATAATATGCCCATTTTTACCTCTTTGATACTTATTATTCCTTCTTTGTATCCATTCTTGATTTTCTGGATTAGGGATAGGTTTCCCCAACACTTTTCCACTCGAAAACACCTTAGAAGTGTTATCAGCAGTCCCAATTACATCACTACGCACCACCACTGCCTTCTCGTTGCGTTGATTATCACCTTCTTCATTAAATTTTTTGTGCAACTGTGGGTGAATTACCCATCATTCACCCTCATTATGACCTTGTTTCTTACATGTATTGCAGTACTTAGGCATGTAATCATACATTATCTCGATCCATTTAGACTCCTCAGGTCAAGTTTCATCATATTCTTATATAATCTTGATTCTTTGAGGCAATGTAGCTAGTAGGTTAACTTCCACCTTGACCTTAGCACAACTAGGTCTTTTACCATTTTTTGTAGCCAAATCAACATGCAATGGCCTACCTATTGCATTAGCTAATGATAACACAAAGTCCTTACCAAAGAAATTAGGAGGAAGATCCTGAAAAGAGATCCAAGTAATTGCAATGGGTGTTCAACATATAGAGACCACCATGGACTCCATTCTGTGCATCTCATCCGCCAAAACTCTCCTTGAGCCTTCAAATAACATGTTGTCTTGGGAAATTAATGAATATAATCCTCCATTAACGATAAGTTAATCAAAATATTCGTATCTTTAATAAAACCTATCGAACATGATCCTTTAAGTTCACACTGGATTGGGATAGCCTTCCTCAACTCTTAAATCGTTGTTTTGTCATATGAAAAATTGCCAAAACTTCTAGATGAAGTCCGTGCTGCATAATCGAGTGTTTAAACTCTGATTTCTTCCATCTCACCATTGGTTATCCATGTAAAAATTGAACTGGTTTTACGTTTATGGTGTTTACGTGCATGGGAGCATTTAATGTTTGGGGGTGGAGTAATTTCACGTAGTTTTGGATTGGCGTAAGGCTATCCGGTGTTTGGGGGATGTGTTTAGTGTTGTTTGACGACTTCCCAAACTCCATTGAAAGCTGGGCAGTTGCCGGCGAGACCATGGGATGTGTTTCTCTCTCTAGTCGCCTGAAATCACTAGAGCCTCTCTCTTTCTAGACGCGTGCATATTGGATTTATCTAATAATGTGTTTAACTGCAGTAAGATGGAAATTTTTTGCAGCCGATTGAAACCTTGCACATTTACACACACTAAACATTATATTTAGTCGATTAGTAGTGTGATATAATAAACATCCAATCACTCCTCTATACATAGTTTCATCCGCACTTTTTCCATATCTTCTTCAAGCGTAGTTGTTGGACTCATTGGACTTCCAATGGACTTTGCATTCTCCATAAAAAATTTCTTTATAAGTTCCTTGGTGTACTTGGTTTGTAGATAAAGATCCCTTTGGAAGACTGTTTGATTTGCAGTCCAAGAAAGAAAGTTAGCTCTCCCATCATGCTCATTTCGAATTGTCCTTTGATAGCGTGACAAAATTCTTCACATAGTACAGAGTTAGGACTTCAAAAGATAATATCGTCAACATAAATTTGAGTAATAAGATTACCTGAATTTGAGTGCTTAATAAACAAGGTTGTATCGATATTACCTCGTTTCAAACCTTGATTTAGATGGAAGGAGCTTAATCTTTCATATTAAGCTCGGGGAGCTTGCTTGAGTCTGTATAGAGCTTTAGACAACTTGAATACATAGTTTGGGAAGCTGTCACTTACAAATCCATGCGGTTTCTTCATGTATGCTTTTTCAGAGATGTATCCGCTAAGAAAGGAACTTTGTACATCTATATGAAATAATTTGAATCCTTTATGAGAATAAAAAGCAAGTAATATTTGAATAGATTCCAATCTTTCTACAGGTCTAAGTGTTTCATCGTAGTCGATTCCCTCTTGCTGAAAGTAACCTTGAGCAACTAGTCGTGCTTTGTTACGAACCACTGGACCTGATTCATTCAACTTATTTCCGAAGACCCATTTTAGTTCCTACAATAGAAGAATTTGATGGTTTTGGAACCAATTCCGAAGACCTGAAAGTTCATCTTTCATTGCTTTTATCCAATAGACCTCTTTAAGGGATTCATCCACCTTCTTTTGCTCAAGTTGTGATATTAAAGCCATGTGAGAGTCGAACTTCTGATATCTTCTGGTAGTGATACCCTCCTATGAATTTCCAGTGATGAATTTGTGAGGATATCTAGGTTCACTTTTCCATTAATTTGGAACGTTTGTGATTGGTTTCCTTTCCCCGGTAGTCGACTGTTCCGCATTAGAAGGTTCCTGAATTTCAATGTGCTCCTCAGTTGAATGATTCTGCTGACTGGTTGACTCGTCTTGATTGTCCTTTCCTACAACAATAGACTTTGGTACAATAAAACTTTCCTCATCTTCAAGAAGTTTTTTGTTCCTTGGGCGAGGGGTAGGATCCACAAAAACAATATGAATTGATTCTTCAATGCATAAAGTTCTTTTATTGCAAACTCTATATTCTCTACTTGAGGGAGAATATCCAAGAAATATACCTTCGTTGCTTTCTGGATCAAACTTACCCAAATTGTCATTTCCATTATTGTGGATGAAGCATTTGCATCCAAATGGGTGGAAGTAACTGATGTTGAGTTTCTTACCATTCCATAGCTCATATGGAGTCCTTTTAAGAATGGGTCGAATCAAACATCTGTTAATAATATGACATTTTGTGCTCACAGCTTCTGCCCAGAAGTGGTGAGTAGAGAGTTTTCCTCAATCATGGTTCTCTCCATGTCTAGCAAAGTTCTTTTTTACGTTCTACCACTCCATTCTGTTGAGGCGACCTTGGCAAAGAGAAGTTGTGAGAGGTTCCTTGATCATTTCAGAAGTTCTCAAACTCTCCTCCATGGTCACTTCTGATAGTGGAATTGTAGTATCCTTTTTCATGTTGAACCTTCTTACAGAAAACTTCAAAGTTCCTTAGAGCATAATCTTTATGAATTAGTAAAATAACCCAAGTGAAACAAGAAAAATTATCTACAATAACAAAAACATATTTTCTACCACCAATGCTAGCAGTTCTAGTTGGACTAAACAAATCCATATGCAAGAGTTGAAGAGGTTTAGTAGTTGCGACAATGTTTTTGATTTTTAAAGATGAACGAGTTTGTTTTTCTAATTGACATGCATCACAAATATGATATTTTGAAAATCTAATTTTGGAAGACCAATGACAAGATCGTGTTTGGAAAGTTGTTTAATAGTATGCATGCTAGCATGTCTAAGCTTTCTATGCCATATCTAGGGATCATCAATCATAGATGTTAGGAAAATTTGATTGCTAAGACTATCTACATTACTGATAGTATAGAAATTTCTTTCTCTAGTACGAGAAAGAATAATTTTACCTAATTCGTCTCCTATAATCCAGCCATGTTTCTTAAAATGAACATCGTAGTCATTGTCATATAGTTGACTGGTACTGATAAGATTGTAACCAAGTTTATCAACCAGGTATACCTCGTCTACATCACATGTTGAGTTGAGAGGAACCTTTCGAACTCCAATTACGTTTCCTTTTGATTTATCTCCAAAGGTAATTGTTCCTCTATCTAGTTTGGTGACCATTTTGAATAATTATTTGTCACCAATCATATGTCTGAAACATGCATTGTCAAGATACCATTTTCCTTTTCGGTTCTTCTTGCAGTGTTCCTGTAAAAAAAATTACTTGTTTTAGGTACCCAAGCCTACTTGGGTCCTGAATGGTTAGATTTTTTAGCATTAGCTTGACTATAGGATTTAGGTCGCCAAACCCATCTCCTGTTGTCCTTGAACCTACGATGGTTACAAGTATGGCCAAGTTTTCCGGAATAAAAACAAAACGGATTATTGGGATTTTTGGAGCCTCTTTCTGCTCTGATTATATTCCTGCATTGGTTAGTGTTGACACCATTTTTACCATAATAAGAGTATGCAGTAGAATTTCTAGTTCTAATCAAAGATGTATGAGGAGAAATAATATTTGATTTGACAGAAATATTACTGGTGGATTTTCGCAATCCATTCAGTTGAAGTTGAAGTTCATTAACTTAATCTTGAAGCATATCACGCTCAATTTCAAAGACTTCCAGCTTCAAAGCCCCGTCTTTCTTTTCTCTTTGGATTTTTTTGAATTCATTTAGAACTCTCTCAATATCTGCAAGAGCAATATTAGCAAATTCTTGGAGTTCATAGCAATTGGGACATGTAGTAACATGTACCTCACTGGTTCCTTCGTATGCCATAACACCAAGTTCACTTGAGTCCTCCTCCTCATCTCTTCCTTCATCTGCCATGGGCACAAGTTCACCTGAGTCCTCATTTCTATCTTCTTTTATGGCCATGAAACATGTATTTGCAATTTCTTCATGGTCAGATTCTTCTTCATCACTCCAGGCTCCAAAGAACTTCTTATTTTGAAAGTTCCTGCTGAGTTTTTTCTTCAGTTCAAGGCATTAAGCTTGAATATGTCCATGTTTTCCACACTCATAGCATGTTCCATCATTTTTATCATAATCATTCTTCGTCCTTCCTTATCCGAAGTTTGATTTACCTATCCTACTATTCATGTTTTTCCTCATCATGCCTGTTACAACTCGAGAGGGTATGGCTATGTTTTCATCATGTTCTTATCCTTCCTCTTCATCTTTATTTTCCGGTTCATCCACAATTGCTTTGAATGCAAATGTTTTCTTCTTTTCTTATTGAATCTTCCTGTCCAAGTAAGTTTTCTCAAAGGCAATTAGATTACTTCTAAATTCATCATAGGACATTTTATAAAGGTCCTGACATTCCAGAGCAATAACTTTGGGTTGCAAAATCGTGGGAAGACTTCTTAGAAATTTTCTAACATGTTCTCCGCTTTTTATTGGTATACTAAATGACTTTAAATCTCTAAGGATTTTGCTGAACCTGGAGAATATTTCCTCTACTGATTCTCCATCATTTATTTGAAATAGTTCATAGTCCCTAATTAGAAGATTGATCCTTGTTTCTTTCACTTTGTTTGTTCCTTCATACATGACCTCTAATTTATCCCACATTTACTTAGCCGTTTCACAAGTTGAAATCTTTTCATATTCTTCTCCACTAATAGCATTATACAACAAATGTTTTTTCTTTGGCATTCACTGTAATGACGGTTGATTTTTCATCAGTGTAGTCATCTAAGTCAAGTGGATTAGTTAATACTATGACTTTACCATTTTCATCTTTCTTTGGCGGAATTGGAAGATTTCCCTATTTGATTACGCGCCAAACTTTAATTACGTACTTTTCGGTGAGAAAAGTGTTTCCCGTTGAAATATGGTGGTCGTACCTGAGAGGTTCCTTATTAAAATAGCACTCTAATGACTGTGTTTGATCCAATGATCTTTTCCTCACTAGTTGTTAAGCAAAGTTTGTAAGCCTTGCTCTGATATCAATTGAAAGTACGAGAGGGGGGGGGGGGGGGGGGGGGGGGGGGGAGTGAATTGTAGCCAATTAAAAATCTTTGTTGACTAAGTGTGAGTTTTGTCGACTGGGTTTTGCAATGTGAACAATTAAAGTAGAAATGAACTGAGCAAATAGAAAGGTAAAGAAGACACAATAGTTTTTATACTGGTTCAATACCGGTGTGGTACTTACGTCCAGTTCCCTTGTGTCACAAAGGTTCTCTTAGATCTTTGATAAATGATTATAATAGTGATGATTTTAGTACGTTCACCATCAACGATATTCAGAAACAGTAGTTTTTTAAATGTTGACACAACACTCTTTTTTGTTCCAAATCTTCCTATCTTTTATGACACTTGTATACTCAATAATACAGTGTTTGTAATAAGAACTATAAAGTATAAAGTATTAGCAACAGTTTGTAGTTGCATGAGCCTTCTTCTTGAGATTTCCAGTCTTCTTGTCGGAGAGTTTGAATAGCCATTGCAGATTGGTCTTTGAATGAGGCACAAAATCCTCTAAGAGATTAGACCCAAGGGGTGCCTCCGAATCCTACACTTGAGATGGGCTAGATTTGTTTACGTCCTTCTCCATTCATATCCAAATTACAGAAAGTGATTTTCGGCTTCGATTTGGTTGATCAATCGTCTAATACAGTTCTTGAGGTATGACCTGATATTCTCTAGCTGCACTTGATATGTTTCCTTGTTGAGACAACCTTGATATCCTTTGATTGAGACTGAAGCGTCAGGACTAATTTTGTTTCCTTATTGATGGCTTGGACTTCCTTTGATTTAGCATTTTTCATGTTATCTTTGATCTCCTTTCCTTTCGGATGTCCTTACTAGAAGGATTTCCCTTGAAGTAGTGCCTGCATCTTAATTTCCTGCAATCAAATAGATACGATTAGATTTGCATTATTGTCATCATTAGAACTTAGATATAATAGGTGGTACTTATTTAATTATAATTTTCAAGTAGGTAAATTTTATTGTAATAGCAAGACTACTAGTACAGTCCTCATTGAAGATTACCTGAATCAAATTTCTAAGTTGGTGGATGGAAATTGAATTCTTTGTCGATTACACAGTTGAACTTCCTTCCAAGAAATAGTTCAACTATCTTTAAGAACAAACACGAGGTAAGTAGTTCTTTTAATTGATTAATTATAATGGAGCTAAATATAAATATCTTTTTGTCATGCTCGTGAAGTTTCTAGCATGCAATTAAAGGAGGATTCAAGATTTTAATTTTATAAATTTTAGATTTTGGTACATGACAACTTATTGAACCAGAATCAATTATATAGAACATGATCCAAAATCACTGAATTTTGATGAACTCTTAACAAATGATGTTAGTGACGGATCTACATGGAGCTTTATGTGTTGCATTTGACCATAATATGAGCCAAAATCGGAATCTATTATATAGAATATGAGCCAAAATCATTGAATTTTGCTGAACTCTTAACTAATGATGTCAGTGGCGGATCTACATGGAGCTTTTTGGGTGATTAAGAACCTATTGTCTTTGACTAGATTTAGTAGATTTATATAGGGAACTTTATATCCAAAATTTAGATAAGTATTGAGTAGGAACCCATCACTAAATTTATATTTCCCATTCTTAGTAACTTTTAGTGACGAGCACCCATGACTTTGAAATCTAAGATCTGCCACTGAACGATGTACGATCGCTATAAGAAATGGAGCATGACTAAGAAGTCAGTGAACTGCGGCTGCTAGAAGTTTAATTCTTAAAAGAAGAAAAAGAATTGACTGTGATGTAGGCTGTGGGTCGAGTAGGATACATTTGGATATAAGAGTGACTACACCTCCCTAAGCACTTTAATACATACACATTAATATTTAAACCCACACTTATGTCAAACCATAACTCCACCTTCACATCAATGTATATTAACTCCATACTTTTTTAAGCATACTTACATCAACAGACACCACTATCAAGGAATATTTTTCACATCAATACAACTATTTTTTCTTTCTTTTCTTTTTCAATTCAAGTGGATTTTTTTAAACAGTTCACCTTTCTTCGTTTTTTATTAGTTCCACTCAAAAGCCAAATCAACCACCCCACACTTTAACTTTTACATAGTTCATAACAATTGAAGTGCTTATGAGAGGTGAAAAGATTCAAATAGACGGTTAATTCAAAAAAATGGGTAAAGCTTGTGTGGTTGCCAAAGAACAGGATTACAGACTCAAAGGGGTTAACTACGATACATAACAATTAGGTGGGTAAACAATATATATATGGATCAATAAAGAAACGCCTATATCACTTCCAAGACTGAACAAAACTACTATTTCACTTTGCAAACACCCGGGGAGTTTTTTAGACATCAAATGCAATACAAATAATGATACACAAACTCACACACACATGACACATAACTCACTCAGGATTGGACTCATCAAGGCACTCTCGTCAAAGCAATTAAGCAAAGTTAAGATCATACGATTTAAGGTACTTATACAAGAATCAAAAACTGATCCTAAGCCTCACAACCAAAGTACTCACTATTCTCAAGGCATAACAATGTTAAGAGATATTGCTTCAATTCAATTCATCTCATAGTGGCTGCTACTTCAAAAAAATAAAACTACCTACAACCGGTTCAAATAAAACCCTTGGAAAAGAACGGTGATACAAAGCAAAACCAAGGGGAAATTATTACACTACCTAACAAAAGAAAATCATTTCCATCATCGAGAGAAGTCAAATTTTTCTACTTTTTCGATTTTTTTAAAACTCTTTTTTCGATTTTTCAAAAACAAATTTCAAAAAACTACACAACTATGGAAAAAAATTAACATTTTTCTACATCCACTACTAATTATCTAGAGAATTCTCCCACCCCAAGATTAAAACAATGTAGTGTCCCCAATGCAAAAATAAGCAAAACAATAACTAGGGTGGACAAGAAACTCCCTGAAAGGCCAAAGGCCGAAGCAATAGCGGCCCACGGGTACTCAGACTTCCCCCATGCATGGTCTTTTGTGTGGCACCCCAAACTTAGTTCTCACCATCTAACTTGCTTTTACACTCATCCAATGGATTTTTCTCCTATGCTTATAATCCTACAAAAAAAAAAAAATACTACAAGAATAATAAGAAAAAAATAGAAATAAATGAAAGAAGTAAAGACGGGTTGCCTCCCAACAAGCGCCTGATTGAACATCGCGACACGACGCAGAGTCTCGCTTACTCATCAGCGAGTACAACATTGGTCTTCTCATGATCAATTATCCCTCCCCAATAATGTTTTACTCTATGTCCATTCACCAAATATTTTCTTTCACCATTAAAAGCTCACATCTCAATTGCACCATAAGGAGTGACTCTCACTACCTCAAATGGGCCTGACCATATCAATTTTAACTTCCAAAGAAATAGCCTTAGTCTAGAATTAAACAATAATATATGTTGGCCTGACTCGAAGTGACGCTGTTTGGTATGCTTGTCATGCCATCTTTTTGCCTTTTCTTTGTAAAGCTTAGCATTTTCATAAGAGTGCAACTTGAACTCATTTAACTCATTCAACTGCAAAAGTCTTTTCCTGCCCGCGGCTCCAAGGTCCATATTTAAATTCTTAATGGTCCAATATGCTTTGTGTTCAAGTTCAACAAGCAAGTGACATGCCTTCCCATAAACTAACCTTTACGGCGATGCCCTAATTGGCATTCTATATGCAGTTTTATATGCCACAAGGCATCATCTAACTTTGCAGCCCAATCTTTTCTATTCAAACTCATCATCTTCTCTAAGATTTGCTTTATTTTTCTATTAGACACTTGAACTTGTCCACTTGTTTGAGTATGATATACTCCGCAACTCTATGGAGGACTCCATATTTAGCTAGAAGGTTATTCAACAACCAATTGCAAAAGTGTGTCCCTTCATCACTAATCAAAGCATGTGGCGTCCTGAATCTCGAAAATATATTCTTTTTCACAAACGCGGCTACCACCATGGCATCATTCGTTGGCAATGTAATCGTCTCTACCCATTTTAACACGTAGTCAACTTCTAGAAAAATGTATTTTCTTACTTTGGACAATTGGAATAGCCCCATAAAATCTATCCCGCACGCATCAAAAATCTCGACCTCTAGGATGATATTTAACGTCATCTCATGTCTCTTTGAGATTGTTCCTGTTCTCTCACACTGGTCACACTTCTTAACAAATGCATGGGAGTCCTTGAATAATGTTGGCCAAAATAAAAAGGATTGTAATACCCTTGCAGCTGTTATATCGCCTCCATGATGGCCTCCATAGGGTGATGCATGACAATCATACAACATTAGTTCGACCTCTTTTTCAGGCATGCATCTCCTCATCATTTGGTTAGCACACTGCTTGTACAATTATGGCTCATCCCAATTGTAGAAGTTCACATCATGTAGAAACCTCTTTCTAGCTTCAGATTGAATTTCAGAAGGAAGTACTCCGCTAACCAAATAATTCACATAGTCCACGTATCATGGTGGAGGGTCTTGGGTGATAGCAAAAAGTTGCATCAGGAAATACTTCTTTAATTTGGTCACCCTCCTCCACGTGATTGTGATTTCCAACCTTGATATATTGTCAGCTACTTGGTTCTTTATGCCCTTTCGATCTCGGATTTCCACATCGAATTCCTGCAATAATAAAACCCAGCGCATCAATCTAGCATTAGATTCCTTCTTTGTAAATAAATACATGATTGTTACATGATTTTTATGGACAATGACTTTTGTTCCCACCAAGTATGCCCGAAATTTCGCAAAGGCCCACACCACAAGTAACAACTCCTTTTCAGTGGTGTAATTCAGTTGCGCATCATCAAGAGTCTTACTCACATAGTAGATGGAATAGAATATTTTGTCCTTCATTTGGCCTAGCACTGCCCCTATAGCATGGTCTCTTGCATCACACATAAGCTTAAATGGTAAGGACCAATCCGGTGCGGCAATAATAGGGGCAACCACCAGCTTCTTTTCATGAATATAATTGCAAGATGTATCAAGTACTTGTTCAATTTTTCCCATTATGTTATCTTCAATGTCTTCTTCATTCCCAGTCAAAGCTCGTTCAAGAGGATCAATGGGGCTCATATAAGGCACCAATGACATAGTGTTGCTTTCCACCACAGAAATCACGGATAGCTCCTCATAGTGGGTTGGCAATCTGAGATCTTTTTACAAATTAAATACCTCCACTTGATCGCCTACTCTCATCGCCATCTTTCCTTCGCACACATCAATAATAGCTCGGCATGTGGCTAAAAATGGATGCCCCAAAATAAATGGGACTTTCTGATCAGGATCGTAGTCCAAGATAATGAAATTAGCAGGGAATATGACACTTGAAGTAACACATCTTGAATCACTCCTTCCGGATAAGCAAGGAAGCAATCAGCCAACTGTAAGATTATCGTTGTTGGGCACGGCTCACCCAATTCTAACTGTCTGAACACAGGTAGCAGCATCAGATTGATGCTCCCTCCATGATCACACAAAGCTCGCCCGACTGCATGCTTACCGATTGAGATTTGGATAGAGAAACTACCTGGATCCTTTAGTTTCGGAGCTTGATTGCTTTGGATTCTAGAGATACATTCATCAGTGAGTGCCACAGTCTCGAATTCAGTCAACCTCCTTTTATTTGCCATGATGTCCTTGATGTATTTTGCAGATTTGGGCACTTCTTCCAGGATGTGTACCAGTGGAATATTTATTTTCACCTGCTTAAAAATATCAAGAAACTTTTGAAACGCGGCATTATCCTTCATTTTCTTCAATCTTTGAGAGAACGGAGGTGGTGGGCTCGCAACTAATTGTGGGGTTTGCTTAGCCACCCCCTCTTCAGCTGGCTTCTCTGACTCTTTTGATTTTTATGATTCTGACTCGATAATGGCCGGCTTCTAATTAAAGGTCCCTTGTTTTCTCTTTTTCGACTGGACTTCTTCTAATTGTCTTCCATTCCTCAATGAGACAACATTAATAGATGGCTTAAGATTAGCCTCAGTATCTCTTGGAAGAGATCCAACTGGTCGAGTATTTTAGGCATTGGAAAGTTGTCCTATTTGGCGCTCAATATTTTTCATTGCTGCGGCTTGGGCATGCTACTCAGCCATCAATTTCTTCATCATTTTTTCAAGGTGACTTGTTTAAGTCGCTTGTTGTTCAGCCTGAGGTGGTCTGTATTGTTTTTGAGGTGCTTGAGGTCAGTATTTATTTTGAGTACCTTGGTTTCCACCTCTAGAGATGTTTAGGTGGTTCCTCCAATTGGGATTGTAAGTGTTTCCATATTGGTTGGTCTGGCCTCTATTTACATTACCCATAAAGTAGACAGACTCTGGATTAACTGGGCATAAGTCGCTCTCGAGTGACCCTCTCTGCATACTTCACAAAACAATTGACCCTGTTGCACTGGTTGAGCTTGTTGCTTGTTAATAACCAAGGTCATCTTATTGACTTGGTTGGTGAGTGTAGAAATCTTCGCTGATAATGTCGAAACGACATTTAACTCAAGAACCCCTACATACTTTTGCACGATGTGTCTTCCCATATCTCCTTGCAAATCCGGATTGCTTTTGGAGAATTTGTTCAATAACGCATATATCTCATCAAAGCTTTTCTCCAAGACTTGACCTCGAGCTGCAACATCGACCACAATTTTTGTCTCAGGATGTAGCCCTTCTATGAAAGTGTGAGATAACACTTCGTTTGTTTGATTATGATGAGGACAATCTCTGAGCAGCCCCTTGAACCTCTCTCAAGCTAAGTACAGAGACACCTCCGCTTTCTATTTGAAGGCGACTATCTCACTTCTGATCTTCACAGTTTTGCCTGAAGGGAAGAACCTTGCATGAAATTTCCTTGTTAGATCATTCCATGATGTAACGGAATTAGTCGGTTCTGCCTTCAGCCATCGCTTTGCTTCGCCCAACAGATAGAATGGGAAAAGTTTGAGCCTCACATAGTCTGAAATGACCCCGTTAGTGATCTAAGTATCTCTAATCTCCATAAATTTCAGAATATGCTATTGCGAATCCTCGTGTGGGAGACCCATAAAACGCCCATTCGCATGAAGTAGCTGGATCATGCTCTGTTTCACCTCAAAGTACCTAGTGACTCTGACCTTCACGATGTTAGAGGTGACACTAGCAATGCTAGGCAACGCCACCTACTGAACAGCCATGTGTTGCTCCTCTGCCATGTTCACATGAAATTGAACGAGTGCCTGGAGATTATTTGTATCCCTTGCTTCTCTCAACCTCCTATGAAGTGTTTTCTCAGGTTCGGGGTCAAAGCCTTGAAGTCTATCCTGGTTTCTGACCCTGCACATTCTATCAAAGTTTCTGAGATCAAAGTAACAATCAAGTAACGTTAGACTTGACGGAATAACCAATGGAATAAAAAACTATAATGTAATCAATATTCAAGTCCCAGGCAACGACGTCAAAAACTCGTTGCTCCGAAATGCACACACAAGTATACGTGATCGTACAAGTAATAAATGATAAGTCGAGTGTCGAACTCATAGAGACTTGTATCAACCGCCCACTAAATTTACCAAAATTGTTATTTAGTCAAGCCAAAATCGAGTTCAAGGATATGATTATACTAAACTATAATTCTAATTAACAACTAAATTATCAAGTAGCAAAATAATTGTGGTGTATTCAGTAGAGACATATATTCCAGGGTTGTGATCGATTTCACAAATCATATTGTGTTCTCGTTAACTCTATCTTTCATACAATTCACTAATGGTTGCTAAATAGATTACTTACCTATTCAAAATAGATTAACGCTTATATTCATGTGGAATCAATCTATCAAGAACGCATTAAGATTACAATATTTAATTAAGCACGGTGACTAGGTATGTTCCTATCCTAACCACAAATACACCCCCCCAGATTTAAGATCGTGCTCTCTTCAATTCTTCTCTAATCTAAACACGACTTTCCCAAGCATAGCATAGATAGTAAATAGAACCTAAATGTTGGCTAGATAATTAAGCAATTCATCACAGAATTGAAGAAACAACCATATATTAGTGAATTGTAATCAAGGTGAAGTCAACGTAAAACAACAATATTCATGGCTAAATCACAACCCGTGAACGATGGGTTTTAGCCACTCATGATTGTGGTAACAATTTTCTAAGTATTTTGCATAAACAAACTACAAATAAAAGATAAGAGATGAAGATCTCTGTGATTTTCTTCTCCACAAGTTGTCCACGTTATGTTCTTTCCTCCTGTCGCCAAACTCCCCTAAGAATGCTATTTAATGACAATTTAACCTAAACGAAATAACCAAGTCCAAAACCAAATAGGAGACACAATAGGATTTAAAAATCTGAAATCCGCTCGCTACGTACCTCACTCGCGAGGCAAAACGTACAGTCCACATCGCCTCAGACCTGACATCGCACGCTCTGTCGCTCGAAAAGTCCCTCGCGTAGCCAGATCTAACGCGAGCAAAAGTGCTCGCTACGCCTGCTCTATAGAGAGCTAGAAAGCTAGCGTTACCCAATTTCTTGTCTTCATTTCAAAACGTTGCCTGCCTCTTTATTCCTTGTAGTGAGGCTGCCTAACTTCTCGTTCAATTTCCTTTGCTTTCCAATTGCTGTTTCATATCTTGTGCAAGCTTATAACCAATTTAATTAATGCTCATGCTTTCAATGTCATAATGTTCCCATCATTAGGTACTCAAGAGCTACTAATTGTAGGGTATAAAATACACTTAAAATATTTATTTTTGTTCTTAATTTCGTCTTCAACGTACCTATACATAAAATAAACTCAACTAGGCACAAATATAATATAATTTAGCATTAAAGCCCCAAAACGTAAGGCAAATAATGCATTAACACTGTGTCTAACAAAAAATTCACATTTGATGATATTTATATGTTCCAACTTCTACTCAAACTTTGATCTACATTAGTTCTTATACTAATAATGTTTTAGCAACGAGGGATATCTTATAATAAGTATGTCAACAACCACAATTTAGAATTTCAATGACAATGAAATAGTAGCAAAATATCAGGATAAATAAACAATGTCAGAGTAGAAAATTTAAAAGTTCCATTCAATGTAGAACAGAAGGTACACTATTCTAGTCTAGTTTAAATAAGCTATTTGATAATGATGCTACAAACGTCTTATATGTAGAACAGACTACTTTGGACTAAGCAGTGCAGTTGTACAACCAATAAAAGTCCTACTTGATTCTAGATTGAATGAATTCGATTAGTAGAGTAATATATTATGGGCGAGCTTATGGTGCATCTTTTGTGGCATATGAATGTTATTTTTGAGAGTGAGTAAATTCTTTCTATCTTGAGTTCTTATGTGTTCTTAAAATTTTATTGTGTGTGAAACTAATGTCTTTTGTTGTGCGAGGGCACTTGATTCATGAAGGAAAGGTAATATCATTGACCTCTATCTTAAAGTAAGTGAGTGATTTGTGAGTACATGGTGCTTGTGAGTCAAATCTTGAGCTGGAGATGTTACACTCTTGTGCTTAGTCTATTTTAAAGATTCTTGGTGTGATGAGTTAGGAGAATTGTTTAAAAAAATCGTGTCTATAAAAAGTGTTGTTTGATTTGCTCAAGGACGAGCGACGTTTAAGTGTGGGGTAGTGATGTTTGGCTATAATTCCATATAATTAGTGCATACTTACCTTATATTTTGGGACTTTAATAAACTATATTATATTTCTAATTAATTAAATTTATTTTATGTGTAGGTATGTTGAAGACGAAATTAGGAAAAAAATGAATATTTTAAGTGTATTTTATACACTATAATTAGTAGCTTGTGAGTACCTTATGATGGAAACATTATGACATTGAAAGCATGAGCATTAATTAAATTTGCTATAAGCTTGCAAAAAGATATGAAGCAGCAATTGGAAAGCAAAGGAAATTGAACGAGAAGTTAGGCAGCCTCACTACAAGGAATAAAGAGGCAGGCAACGTTTTGAAATGAAGATAAGCAATTGGGTAACGCGAGCTTTCTAGCTCGCTATAGAGCAGGCGTAGCGAAAACTTTTTCTCGCGTTAGAGCGGGCTACACGAGGGACTTTTCCCGTGATAGAGCGTGCGACGCTAGGTCTGAGGCGAGGTGGACTGTGCATTTTGCGGACTGTGCATTTTGCCTCGCGAAGCGAGCTTCGTAGCGAGCAGGTTCCGAAATTTTAAAGTCTATTTTATTTTTCTATTTAGTTTTGGACTTGGTTATTATGTTTAGGTCTTTTTCCTACACATACAAATAGTTATTAAACACCATTTTTAGATGAGCTTGACGACCGGAGGCAAGAACATCATATGGACAACTTGTGGAGGAGAAAATCACAGAGTTCTTCATCTCTTTATCTTTTCTTTGTAGTTTGTTTATGCAAAATACTTGGAAAATTTTTACCACGATCATGAGTGGCTAAAACCCATCTTTCTGGGATTGTGATTTAGCCATGAATGTTGTTATTTTATGTTGACTTCACCTTGATTTCAATTCATTAATATATGGTTGCTTCTTCAATTCTGTGATGAATTGCTTAATTATCTAGCTAACAGTTAGGTTCTATTTACTATCTATAATATGCTTGAGAAAGTCGTGTTTAGATTAGAGAAGAATTTAAGAGAGCACGATCTTAACTCTTAAGGGGGGAGGGGGAGGAGGGGGAACGGATTTGTGGTTAGGATAGAACATGCCTAGTTACCGTGCTTAATTAAATATCATAATCTTAATGCATTCTTGATAGATTGATTCCATAGGAGTATATGCATTAATCTATTTTGAAAAAGCGATTAGTACTTTGGGAGAAGGCTGTGAGAGGATTGTTCGATTAATTAGCAACCATAAGTGAATGGTATGAAAGGGAGAGTTAATAACGAGAACACAATAGGATCGGTGAAATCGATCACAACCCTCGGATATCTGTCTCTACTGAATACACCACAATTATTTTGCTACTTGATAATTTAGTATTTAATTAGAATTATAGTTCAGTATAATCACATCCTTGAACTCGATTTTGGCTTGCCTAAATAATAAATGTTGGTAAATTTAGTGGGTAGTTGATACAAGTCTTTGTGGGTTCGACACTCGACTTATCATTTTATTACTTGTGCGATCATGTATACTTGCGTGTGTGTTTGAGAACAACAGATAATAATGAACTTTTACCTATACGAGAGATTGGTAATTTCAAACTATTACCTAGAGTGACTTAATCAGGACCTTGATATCCATCAACTAATTTTGAGTAACTGGGTTTTGGATGTTGGCTAAATTAGACAAAGGACAGGCGGAGACTCATGTTCCATTCGTTGGCTTAGGGGAGGGACAAACTCGTGCGATATGCCCCTATATGCCCCTTACCTACATAAATGTGACAATAATTGTAGACTTATCCAGATTTGACGAGAAAGTATTGGAGGACTAGGTAAAATTTTGGAAACCGCAATTTTGAATAGGTTGGAAACCACGATTTTGAGTAGATTGTGAGAATCCTTGATTCTAAAATCGTCCACGGTCTCTATTGCCTCTGCCTCTCACGCGTCTACGATTAAAAGTGAATGTGGTTTGAGGTCAACTGTGTTGTAGGTGCAATGACATTACAAGCCTCATCTGTTTTTAATTGTTGCTTCACATTCAACAACAGCCCATATAAAGCGCACTTTTTGTATGAATTTGACTACATACAAAAATACATCTACACGAGAGGGAGAAGTAATTTTTCTTAATAAACCCCAGAAATCTACATTTCTTATGGCCATATGAAAGCATTCTTCAACTACTTATGTCTGAATGATGGCATTTGTATTCTATCAAGTCTATAGGCTCCCAATGCCTATTTAGGTAGTTCATTGTTATATAAATAGTATATTGCCCTCCTATGCTCCATTTAGCCATTGCATCCGCCACCTGGTTCCCCTCTCTAAACAATGTTGTATCTTCGCGCAATTGAACTTTGGCCTATCCCACTTGACAATATTATATTTAAGGGTGTGTTTGGTATGACGCAAAATATTTTCCAGAAAAATAAGTGATTTTATCATTTATTTATTCATGATTGGTTGGTAAGTGAAGATTGTTTTCCGAGAAATATTTTCAATAATTTGGTAAGAGAGTAGAAAATATTTTAAGGAAAATAATTTTTTATGCTGCTCTTCTCGCCCTCTCCCAACCAAATCCCCATGTTTTCAGTGCTCCTCCCCATCCTTCCCCATCCTAAATACCCAATATATTCAGGACTCTATTTTATCCAAGAATTTAATTATTGTTTTACACCAACACTACTAGAAATCTGCCAAAATCCATCCACATCATACATATCGAAATCGCCCAGAAGAGGAAACCAACTAGAATCGGTTAGAAAATATCTTAATTGGTCGTAAAAGTCAAACAGACACTTTTACAAAAAGATTTCGACCACTTTTGATCGAAAAAATTGGTCTCACAATAAAGAAACATTGCTATGTCTCTGTCAGGATCCAAAACCAACCCGTCATGATGGCACCTATCATGATACTAGGCAAGCCAGCTATATTCTGACATTTCCAACACTTTAAATCTTTGAAAGATACTAAAATATATAGTTTAAATAAAGGAAAATTTCTTAAACAGGATAGTAAATCATAACTCAATTGATAAACTCTTTCCAGCACTAGGGTGTCACTGAGTACATGAGCATATACGAAATGACAAAGTCTGGTACACTATATAGAAAGTAAAACTGAATAAACAAACTGAAAGATAAGGGAGAAAAGTCAAGGTTTGTGAATGCCCCAAGCAGTTACCTCGATGATCTCCGGAGGTTTGGACTCTCCAAATCAGCAACTGCCGTGACCGGAAGTACCTGCATCTGCACATGAGGTGCATGCTGTAGCATCAGTACAACCAACTCAATAAGTAACAAATCTAATCTTTATGACTGAAAGTAGTGACGAGTCCAATTATTACAGTCCACTTTCAACATTTAACAGTATGAAAAGTTAAGGAAAATATAACAGTGATTTCTCATAAATTCATAATTTAACAGGTAGAGGTACAAGAATTTAGACATGATTTCAGATTTGCAATAAAACTCAACATAGAATAGTGCAGTTCCAGCCTAAATGCAAGTAAAACATGGCAGATCCATCCCAAATGCAAATAAACCAGAGCAGATCCAACCCAAATGTAGCTGATAGAAATTGCGCTTACTGTGGATGTGCAGACTCTGAAGTGCCTTAACCATTGGAGCAACAAATCGATGAATACATTGTTCAGCTTTTTGAAAGAAGTTATTCCGGAGGGGTCATTTGTACCATATTCTTTCTATGAAGTGAATAAAGTTCTTCGTGACCTAGGCTTGGGGTACAACAAAATAGATGCATGTCAGAATGATTGTATTTTATATTGGCGCGACTATGCCGATGCTCAATCATGTCCTAAGTGTGGTAAGTCTAGATGGAAGTCAGACAAACAAAAATGAAAGAAAGTAGCTTGTATAGTATTGCGACATTTTCCAATCAAATCGAGGCTTCAAATATTATACATAGCAAAAGAGACAATAAAAAAGATGAGGTGGCACAAGGAGGAAAATATTGATGACGGTGTCTTGCGACATCCGTATGACTCCATTGCCGGGAAATCCTTTGATGAGAGACATCCCACCTTTTTAGCTGAATTAAGAAATGTTTGATAACGTTTAGCAAGTGACGGGTTCTAACCTTTTGGTAACATGAGTGGTAATCGTAGTATTTGGTCGGTCGTACTAGCTACATATAATTTTCCACTATAGGATTGCATGAAGGATTCATTTTTATGATGACACTTCTTATTCCCGGACCCAAGTGTCCAGGTAATGATATAGATGTACGCTTGCAACCAATGATTGAAGAGTTAAAAGAATTATGGGATGGAGTAGAAACTTATGATGCATACTCAAAATCTAATTTTAAGATGTGTGCAGCTATCATGTGGACGATTAACGACTTTTCTACGTATGGAAACCTTTCAGGATGGTCAATGAAAGGCAAGTTTGCATGCCTTTGTTGCCAGAAAGACACAAAATCAGTTTCTTTACGTAATAAGTTGTGTTATATGAGCCATCGTCGTTTTCTCCCAATAGATCATCCATGGCGTTGAAATAGAAGGAAATTTGATGGGAAGGTAGAAAATGGGGTTGCACCTAATCCTTTAACAGGCGATGAAGCACTTATACAATTACAAAGGTTGAGAAATATTAGTTATGGGAAGGGAAAAAATCGAAATGTGACTTTTCAAAAAGTGCTTACAATTGGGGGAAGAAAATTATTTTTTTTCAATTGCCTTATTAGAGTAGTCTTCTATTCCGGAATAACCTTGATATAATGCACATTGAGAGAAATGTGTCTGATAATATTATATCAACCGTGATGAATATGGTTGGAAACACAAAAGACACACTAAGAAATAGATATGATTTGGTGGACCTTGGTATTAGGCAAGAGTTGCATCTGATAGAGGATGGGCATAATGTATTATTACCTGCAGTATGTTATGCATTGTCCTCAGAAGAGAAGTTGAAGTTATGCAATTTCTTGGCTAATTTGAAGGTTCCTGATGCCTTTTCATCAAACATTTCAAGGTGTGTCAACGTACTTGAAAAATAGATTTATGGATTGAAAAGTCATGATCACCATGTATTATTGCAAAACATTCTCCTAGTTGCAATACGTGGTTTGTTGCCTAAGGCAGTGTGTGAACCAATTATAGAGCTAGGAAATTTTTAAAAAAATATATGCTCTAAGTCCTTGACAATTGAAGGTCTTGATATCCTGGAGGTTGAATGTGCATGCATATTATGCAAACTCGAAATTGTTTTCCCTCCGCCATTCTTTGATGTCATGGTTCATTTGCCAATTCACTTGGCAAGAGAGGCCAAGCTTGGTGGACCAGCTCAATTTCGATAGATGTATCCTTTTGAGAGGTAATGTGTTCTATAATAAAAATGCCATATTTGTTAATGACACATTACATTAATGAATCATTTGCATAGAGGTATTTGCGAACACAAAAGTCATATGTCCGCAACAATGCTCGTCCTGAAGGTTCAATTGCAGAAGGTTATTTGGCAACGGAAAGTTTCATATTTTGCTCACAATACTTAAAGAATATCTCAACCAAGTTCAATAAACCAGATAGAAATGATGATGGTTCCGTGTCAAATGGTGAAATGTATATCTTTAAGAAAAGTGGGCAAATAAAAGGTGGTTCAGAAGGCATCAGGCTATCTCATGATGAGTTCAAACAAGCTTCTATGTTATGTGCTTCAAAATTGTAAAGAGGTTTCACCATTTATGGAGTAAGTTAATTATTAATTCAAAGATAGGCTCACATTAAAATGGGTTGAATACACTATCTTAACTAACTCCATTATCAATAGGGAATACATGGAAGAGATTGAACGACCTGATTTTAGGAGAAACATGCATAACAATGAGTTTCTTGATTGGTTTCGTGTACGTGTACGTGTCGAGTTAAATGATAATTTTAATATTAGTATAATTATCACATAGTGTTATTAGTCACAAGGGTGTTATTTGTCTTTGTAGATCTTTATATTATCTGCACAAGGACGTGCAAATGATGAGCTCATAAGCTTAGCCATTGGTCCTGCACCAATGGTGCATTGATATTCTAGATTTGTAGTCAATGGATTAAGATTCCATACAAAAGATCTTGAGTTGAGGAGAAAAACACAGAATAGTGGAGTCCTTGTAAAAGGAGATGATTCAGATTCTAATAAGGAGTATTATGGTGTATTAGAGGACATTTATGAGTTGTCGTATGTGGGAAATAGGTAGATCTACCAATTCAAGTGTCATTGGTGGGATGTGGCTCTCTTAGGAAGAGGATATAAGATTGAAAAATATGGCTTTACAATTGTAAATACTCATTGTGCCTTGAACACTAATGAGCCATTTGTGTTGGCATCTCAGTTAGAACAAGTCTTCTAGTTAGAAGACATGGTTGATAAAGATTGGCTTGTCCTTGTTAATAAAAATCCTCGCGACCTTTTCAATATGCCTGAAGTTGATGATAATTCTGTAGAAGTTGAAAATGAAGCATTACTGAATGAAGAAGCTTATCAACAAAAGGAAGTTGAATTGAATAGTTTGCAAACCAATGACTAGGAAAATGATATCGATGTGGCTTTACATAGGGACGCTGTTAAACCATAAAGTACTGATGCAAGTATACAAGCCCAAAAAAGTATGCATGAAAAGGAATATGATTTCATTGATGACAATCATATAGATGTATCTGATGATGAAGAAAGTGAAGAAGATTTACTTGGTGATGGAGAAGACACTGATGATGCTTTTGAAGATTGAGAAGCAAAGACGGATGTAGTTAGATTTCTCATTTTGTTTTAAAAAGTTCTCTGAATCTTAGTCGTTATTAAAATGACTATGAAATTAATCATGATGATTGTAACTTTAATTTCATAACTAGTTATCTATTAAGCATTTGTGAATTGAATTGTTACCTGCCTTCTATGTGCACTAAACTTAATTTTAATTTTTCTTGTATAATGATAAGATCTTACCCCTAATTGTACCTTTTTTATTACTAATTTTTTTTTATATCATGCAGGAGGTTCAACATGATAGTAATTGGGCGAGGCAAAGGTCGAGGTGGAACTGGCCGTGGACGTGGCCATTTTCAAGGACGTGGCAATTCTGGAGCGACATCTCAGCCACAATTGCAGCTAAGGGGAAATACTAGAGCATCCTTAGAGACAGGAGAATCAAATAATCCCTTTCAAGAACCTATAGAGACATGACAAATATCAAGCAACCCTTTGCAGAGACCTTCTGTAGAGACAGTTTCATCAAGAAATCTGTACAGAAGTGCATATCCTTCTCCAGAAGCTGAAAGTGGTAGTGCAGGATAGTTTTTTATTTTCCCCTGTAATGTAACTACCTCTATTTGATGGTTTCTGCTGACTTTGTGTTAAATTGCCGAACAGTTTGAACTGTGGCTGCTGAACCTAAGTAATCTCAGTGTTTTTCACTTTACCATTACATAAGTGACAGATATAGCCTCTGCATACTCCAACATCAACATTTACATTTGCATGAACTGGATAAAAACTAATTAAACCAGGATTTAACCTCGTAACTACTATATTTTCAGTCATTAAATTACTTATGCTCCTTTCATGGTTGTTTTTCAATAGTTCTACAATCTCAATTTGCCTTTTTTCCACAACCTTTTTAGACTGATGACTTCTATGCAGCTTAATTACAGATGACGGACCTTGACCACCATTAAGGTTGTTTTGCTACAGGACTGAGGCGTTTCCTGTATGTGAATTCCAGTGAGTTGACAGAACAAAATTCCAGCTAATAATTTTCATTGAGTTATTTGGAAACTTATAAAACAGAAAATTTAAATGAAAAGTGGGATGTAGAAAATACACATATAAAACACAAGCCAAGTGGCTTAAACTAAAATATAAGTGGATAGCCACACCAATTAGACACTTTATCTACAGGCATAAAAATACAGACAATTACTACACATATATATATATATATATATATATATATATATATATATATATATATGGGGCCACATATGTTATTTCTTAAATTTACTGGTACAAGTATCAATACTATGCTTTCTCAGTATATTTTTCCCTTTGCAGTTTCTTCTGGGAAAACAAAAAGAGAGGAAGAGGAAAATATAAATCAAAAACTGTAGATATTAAAACTAAGTACGGCGGAAAAATCACAATTACGATCCCAGATGACATTGATAGAGCAATAGGTGTTGGGGCAAGAGATATTATTAATTATTGTGATTTTATTATAAGGAGCACTATCTCATTCAGGGATAGGAATTGGCAAAATATTTCTTCAAAATATGGAGAAACAATGTGGTTAAAGGTTAAGGTAACAAGTTATTTAAAATATTGTGTTGGCTTCAAATTACATGGTTTATTATTGTAGTTAAAATCAATATAATGTTACATTTATATATGTTCAAGATAAGTTTGAAGTTCTTGGCAGAGTGCGAGAGTATGTGTTGCAAGCCTTTGTCATCCGTACTAGCTTTTTAGAGCATGGAAAACTCGATTGAGCAGTCACTACTCTCGCCACATTGCTGATGGAAATATATTATTTCATCGACCTGAAGATGTTGAGCTCAAGGACTGGAAATACCTAGTAGAGTATTTTGGAAGTTCTTAATTTAATGTAACTAAATAATAGTGTTCGGTTCACTACTCTTTGAATAATGGTTTCATAATCTGTTGACTTGGTGCAGGATGTAAGCGAGAGAAATAAAAAGAACAGAGAAAAGGATATAAATAAGCATACTTGTGGTACAAGGTTTTTTGTATAAGTAGAGGAATCGACGGTGAAAATATATTTATTATCACGCAATCATACATACTTCTTGTTACATGTCTATTCATTTATTTGATTATTTATGTTTCCCGTTGAACTATATTGTAGAAAAATCCCGCCACTAGAGAAAAAGAAACACCAGATCGAGTCTGGAAGATCCAACATACACGTAAAAATGATAATGGAAAAATTGTGTGGGTGGAACCACAATCCCAACAAATTCATGTAATACTCTTAAATCGTTGCATTCTTATCTTTTTATGTTTATTTTTTTTACTGTAAATGACTATGCTTAATTGCAGGGAAAGCTACAGGAACTAGTGGTTAATCAACAATCTGAAGAGAACGAGAATCCTATAATTAGAGATGAGATTTTATCCTCCATTCTCGGTGAGAGAATAGGCTATGTTTGTGGTAAATGGTACATAAAGAAGCCTCCAACAAAGAGTCACATTCAAGCAGCAAACTTAGAGGCTAGTGTGTCTTCTGTTATGGCAATCGTGCGTCCAGAAATGCAAGCTGAGACGAGTCGAAAGTTGCAAGAAGAACGGGAACAAATGGCAGCCGAATTAAAAAGTAACATGAAACAAGAGTTGCAAAGGAAGTTGGAAGAGAAACTTGAGCACTTGAATGTGGAAGTAGACAATCGGATCCATGTTGAAGTAGCTAAGAGGATTCAAGAACAACGGGCAAGCATGACTGGAATGCAACATGTGATCTACTCTTAATGTTTCTGTACTCTTCTTGCTCTTCCTTCAGTGTATTTAGTTCACTATAAAGCTTCAACCAACACATATGTACCTAGCATTATACAATTGATATTTATGTTACCATCAGCCCTTTTTAGTTCATTACTACCATCAGTCCAATATTTCTAAAAGGCTATTATTAGTTCATTGCCATCAGTACTTTTTTCTTGGTTGTGAGGATGGTAATACTTTTAATATCATCAGCACAAACAAAATGCTGGAAACCATATGTACATTACAAAGGAAAGTATGTCCTTGTTCTTTTTACAAGGCATCTATCACGTAGCAGTGTATCAACTTCTTCTAAAAAATTCGTATTCACACTAATCCTTCTATCAATTCCACTGATCTTGATTCTTTTCAATTTTAGGAACATTGGTTTGTGAAAAAGGTATTTAATTTGGGATTCTAGTGATTTTGGAAGGTGATGCTGAAACATCTAAGCTTCAAAAAAGATTTAGGATATTGAGAATAGAGTTCCCATAGGTATTTCAGAGGACCATTGTTGTGCAGTGTTTGGTGCTTGTCACTCTGTAGTAGAGTTAGGCATGAATTGACGAAAGTTAGAGTTTTTGCAATTTTGGCCGATAGGTGAAATTTTGATATCGGGCTCGTAATGGGATTTTGAAAGTGGATGTAGGTTCGTAGTGCCATTTTTAACCTGTGTGTCAAATTTCAGGTCATTCAGACTAGTTTTAACGTGTTTCGGCATCATTGAAGATTTTGGAAAATTTTTAAGTTTTTAGGCTTGAATCCATTTATAATTTGTGATTTTGGTGTTATGTGATGTGGTTTGAAGGCTCGACTAAGTTAGAATGAGGTATTAGGACTGGATGGTAGGTTTGGTTGAGGTCCCGGGGGCCTCGGGGGTGTTTTGGATGCTCAACGGGTCATTTTTGGACTTGTGGTGATTGTTGTTTTGCTGGTGTGAGTGCAACCAGATTTTCAGCATCGCGATCCCATAGAGTAAGATGGAGGCCAGTCATATTTATGCGTCGCGTAGAAGGAGTGAGGCAGCAGTGGAGTAGAGCTTTTGCTCTTCGCGGTCGCGTGAGCCCAGTCGTGTTCGCGTATGGTCTGAGGAGTGGTGCATCATGTTCGCGTGAGTGCGTTCGCGTAGAGTAAAATCTTGATGCACGAAATTTGTTCTATGGGATCGCGATGGTTCTTCCACGATCGCGTTTAAGGAAAATCTGGGCAGAATAAAAATGTTCAAAATCGAGGGTTTAAGTCATTTTTCACACTTTGGACTTGAGAGCTCAGTATTAGGAATTTCTTGGAGGGATTTTCACCTGGGCAATTTGGGTAAGAAATTCCTACTCGGTTTTGACTAATTTCCACAAATCTATGCTTAAATTCATCCTTTAATTTCGAAATTGGGAAATTTTTTGATAAAGTTCTTAGACCGAGTTGTTGAGTTTTGATCGAGATTTTGGTATCCGATTCAAGTAATTTTAGTATGGTTAGACTCGTGCGTGAACGGGTGTCCGAAATTTGTATTTTTTACCCGATTCCGAACCGTGGACCCGGGGGACTTTTTCATCGATTTCCCTAATTTCGCATTTTAGCTTCAAATTTATTTATTAGACTAGTTTCTTGTAGTAATATTCACATTATGAAACTTATTTGAATAGATTCGGGCCATTCGGAGTTTGGTACTCGTGGCAAGAACATGATTCCGGATTAAATTTAACCGTCGAGGTAAGTGGCTTTCCTAACCATGTGTTGGGGAATTCCCCTTAGGATATTGATGCTAAATGTTGTGTGGGTGCCGTGTACGTGAGGTGACGAGTACGTACACGAGCCGTTATTTAAAAAAAATATCATTTTTCCCGTGCTAAGACATATATTGTTTTTTCTCTTCTAAGAACTTGCTCTCAAATGGTAGATTGTTTAGTTTAGATTAGGAAAGCATGCTTACGTGCTTAATTGCCTACTTGATTTTCTGTGCGCTATGCTTAGTTAAGCCCTTATTTGCCTTATTTGTGATTAGTATAAACTATGTAAACTCGATGTTATGCTTGTCATACATCCTGCATAGCATATTTAAATTGGGACTACATACGTATTCCGGGAGATCCCCCTGTACTGCATATTTAATTTTTGACTACGGACGTATTTCAGGTAGATCCCCCTGTACTGCATATTTACTTTGGGACTACAGATGTATTCCGGGAGATCCCCCTATACTGCATATTTTTTTTGGGACTACATAAGTATTCCAGGAGATCCCCTTGTACTGCATAATCATTTGGAACTACGGAATGGTATCCCGAGAGATTCCACCTTGTGATATATATTATATCGAGCCGAGGACTCTCTTTACTGTAGAACTTATATTTTCTTTCTTAAACTGTTTAATGTATACATTACCTATATTTGTACTGTTTTAAATTGATTTATATAGAAATCAAGTAGAGCCTTCACCTGACCTCGTAACTACTTGACTGGGGTTAGGCTTGGCACTTACTGGGTACCAAATGTGGTGTACTCATGCCCTTCTTCACATGTTTTTTTTCGTGTGTTGATCAGGTACGAGCTATCAGCCTTGTGGTTAGTCATTGATACTGATTCCAGGAGACCGCAAAGTATTTCTGCCGCGTCTGCCGAATCCTCCGATTCCTCTTCCATTCTAGCTTATAAAATTTTTCTTATGTACTTTCCATATTTTGTTAGAGCTACAGTAGTGTTAGAAGCTTGTGATATCTGTGAAATTCCGAGTCTTGGGGAGTTATATTTTGGATGAGCCGAGCGACCAGTATGTTATTTATATGATTGCCCTTAACCCCTGTTATTTTCTAGCGTTTTATTTTAGTTACCCCCTTATAGTAGGCTTACCTAGTCGTAGATACTAGGTGCCATCACAACACCTTCAGAGGATGAATTGGGTTATGAAAAGTTGGTATCAGAGCGTCTAGGTTCATAGGAGTCACAAGTCACAAGACGGTTTATTAGGGTCTCACGGATCGGTGCAGAGACGTCCGTATCTATCTTCAGAAGGCTATGTAACTATTAAGAACAATCATATTTCTTTGATTTCCTTGTCGTGCGAGTTATTGACATCAAAAATTGTAAAACTCTATTCTATTCTTTCTCACAAATGGTGAGGACCCGTACGTGACGGAGCGACAACCAGTCACCCCAGTCCCCAGCCAGAGCCGTCAGAGGCATGGGTAGGGGTAGAGGACTAGCACACAGTGCAGTCCGTACACCGACGAGATCAGCGACAGAGGAGCCTACAGTAACTCTAGCCGGAGAGCCGGCACAGGAGGTCCCTATTGCTGCTCCAGCCTTCCGGGAGACTTTGGCTCAGTTCATGATCATCTTCAGCACTCTAACTCAGGCGGGACTACTCCTGATAGCTTCAACCACCTCTTTGGCTTCTGAGCAGAGGGGCCAGGTTGATCAGGCCCCAGAGTATATTCCTATGCCCTAAGTGGCTCCGGTATAACATTGGACCAGGGTTGCTGCTTCTGAGGCAGGGCATCTAAGACTTGAGAGGTAAAAGAAGTACCACCCACCTATTTTCAGCGGACTAGCTTCAGATGACGCTCTGGGGTTTCTTGAGGAGTGTCATTGTATTCTCCGCACTATGGGCATTATAGAGACCAGTGGGGTTTCTTTCACCACTTTCCAGCTTAGGGGAGCGGCATATCAGTGGTGGAGGGCCCATGAGCTGAGTAGTCCGGACGAGGAAGACTCACTCACTTGGACTCAGGTTTTAGAGATGTTTTTGTGAGAGTATGTCCCTCAAAGACTCAGGGATACTTGGCGCACGGAGTTCGAGTAGTTGTACCAGGGTACTATGACTTTGTCGGAGTATGCAGTCTGTTTCATTGAGTTAGCTCAGCATACACCAACATTGGTTGTCACAGTCAGAGAGAGGGTTCGCCGGTTCATTAAGGGACTTCACCCTAGTATTCAGACCAGTATGGCCAGAGAGTTAGAGATGGATATCACTTATCAGCAGACAGTGAGTATCACCAGGAGAGTAGAGGGCATGTTTGCCCGGGACCGAGAGGAGAGAGAGGCCAAGAGGTATCGAGAGACTTGGCCATTTTCAGGAGTCCTATTATGCACTGCCAGTATCTAGTATGCCCCCAGTTCGAGGTGTTATTACCGGCCAACACAGCAAGCCAACTCCTATTCAGTCTCAGCCGCAGCGCCCTTTGAGGGGTTGTTTTGAGTGTGGTGACACTCGTCACATGATTAGAGATTTCCCCAGGGCCAGGAGGGGTGCACCTCCACAGTCTTATCAGCCTCCACGTTCTCCTCCGGGTCCTCCAGCTATTCTTCCAGGCCCAACTGAAACTCCACCTTCTCAGTCAGCTCAAGATGGATGTCGGGGAGGTAGAGGTCACCCTAGAGGGGGAGGCCAATCCAGATACTATGCTCTTCCAGCCCGTTCCGAGTCTGTTACTTCATATTCAGTCATCACAAGTATTGTCTCTGTCTGTCATAGGGATGCATCCGTATTATTTGACCCAGACTCTACGTATTCATATGAGTCCTCTTATTTTTCTCCACATTTGGGGATATCTTGGGATTCTTTGAGTTCCCCTATTTAAATATCTACTCCTGTGGGAGACTCTCTAGTTGTGGATCGCGTATATCGGTCGTGTTTGATTACTCTTACTGGTTTTGAGACCACGACTGATTTATTATTACTCAGCATGGTAGATTTTGATGTTATCTTGGGCATGGATTGGTTGTCACCCCATTATGCTATTCTTGATTGTCATGCTAAGATCGTGACGCTGTCCATGCCAGACTTGCCGAGATTAGAATGGGGAGGTACTTTAGAGTATACTCCCTGCATGGTCATTTCATTTCTTAAGGCTCAACAAATGGTTGAGAAGGGGTCTGATGTGTATCTGTCCTATGTGAGAGATGTCAGTGTTGATACCCCTCCAGTTGAGTCAGTCCCAGTAGTGAGGGACTTTCCTGATGTATTCCCAGCTGATCTTCCAGGTGTACCGCTCGATAGAGATATTGATTTCGGTATTGATGTGTTGCCGGGCACTCAGCCCATTTCTATTCCTCCTTACCGTATTGCTCCTCCTAAGTTGAAGGAGTTGAAGGAGATGTTACAGGAGTTACTTGATAAGGGTTTCATCAGCCCCAGTGTATCACCTTGAGGTGCTCCACTGCTATTCGTGAAGAAAAAAGATGGCTCTATGCGTATGTTTATTGATTATCGGTAGCTGAACAAGGTTACAGTGAAGAACATGTATCCTTTGCCTCGTATTGATTATTTATTCGACCAGTTACAGGGTTCCATAGTATTCTCCAAGATTGACTTGCGATCTGGCTATCATCAGCTGAAGATTCGGGAGCTGGACATCCCGAAGACTTCCTTCAAGACTAGATATGGTCATTATGAGTTTCTTGTCATGTCATTTAGGCTGACCGATGCCCCAACAACCTTTATGCATTTGATGCACAGTGTGTTCCGGCCTTATCTTGACTCTTTCTTCATTATTTTTATTGACGACATCTTGGTGTATTCTTGGTGCCAGAAGGATCATGAACAACACTTGAGGACTGTGCTTCAGACTTTGAGGGAGAACAAATTGTTTGCAAAATTCTCTAAGTGTGAGTTCTGGCTTGATTCAGTGGCATTCTTGGGCCACATAGTGTCTTGTGATGGGATCAAGGTAGATCCGAAGAAGGTGGAGGCAGTTCAGAGTTGGCCTAGACCGTCATCAGCTACGGAGATCCGCAGTTTCCTTGGGTTTGCAAGGTACTATAATTGCTTTGTAGAGGGTTTTTCATCTATTACAACACCTATGACCAGACTGACCTAGAAGGGTGCTCCATTCAGGTGGACCGAGGAGTGCAAGGAGAGCTTTCAGAAGCTCAAGACAGCTTTGACTATGGCCCCAGTATTAGTTTGCCTATGAGTTCGGAGTCCTACACTATTTATTGTGATGCCTCGAGGATTGGCCTTGGAGCTGTATTGATGCAGGACGGTAGGGTGATTGCCTACACATCCACACAGTTGAACGTGAATGAGAATAATTATTTGGTTCATGACCTCGAGTTCGCAACTATTGTTCACGACATGAAAATTTGGTGTCATTATTTGTACGGTGTTCCCTATGAGATTTACATTGATCACCGGAGTTTGCAGCACTTGTTCAGGTAGAAGGACCTTAATCTACGTCAATGGAGGTGGTTGGAGCTACTTAAAGACTATGATATCACCATATTATACCACCCAGGGAAGGCTAATGGAGTGGCCGACGCCTTAAGTCGCCGAGCGGAGAGTTTGGGGAGCTTGGCATATCTTCTAGCGGCTGAGAGGGCTTTAGCCTTGGATTTTCAGACTTTAGCCAGCCAGTTCGTGAGGTTGGATATTTCAAAGCCTAGACGAGTATTAGCTTGTGTGGTTGCTCGATCTTCTCTTTATGACCGCAACAGAGAGCGCTAGTATGATGACCCCCGCCTTCTGGATCTTTAGGACAGGTTTCGGTGAGGCAATGTTAGAGATATGTCTATAGATGATGATGACGTGATGAGGATCCAGGGGCGGATATGTGTGCCCAATGTAGATGGGCTTCGGGAGTTGATCTGGAGGAGGCCCATAGCTCGTGGTACTCCATCCATCCGGGTGCCGCGAAGACGTACCAGGACCTGAGACAACACTATTATTGGAGAAGGATGAAAAAGGACATAGTGGAATTTGTGGCCAATTGTCTCAACTGTCAGCAAGTTAAATATGAACATCAGACACCCGGAAGATTACTTCGGCAGATTGAGCTTCCAGAGTGGAAGTGGGATTGGATCACCATGGACTTTGTAGTTGGACTTCCATGGACTTTGAGGAAGTTCGATGCCATTTTGGTGATCGTGGATCGGTTGACCAAGTCCACTCATTTCATTCCGGTGCGGACCACTTATTCTTCAAAGAGGTTGGCTGAGATTTATATCAGATAGATCGTTCGCCTTCACGGTATTCTAGTGTCTATCATCTCATACAGAAGTACGCAGTTCACATCACATTTCTGGAGAGCCGTACAACAGGAGTTGGGCACCAGGGTGGAGCTGAGCACAACCTTTCACCCTCAGACGGACGGGCAGTCCGAGCACATGATTCAGATTCTTGAGGATATGCTCCGTGTCTCTGTGATGGAGTTTGGAGGGTCAATGGACCAATACTTTCCACTTGCATAGTTTGCTTATAATAACATCTACAAGTCAAGCATTTAGATGGCATTGTATGATGCTTTGTATGGTAGACAGTGACGGTCTCCAGTGGGATGGTTCGAGCCTGGCGAGGCCGATTGTTGGGGAAAAAGTTGGTCCAGGATGCCCTAGACAAGGTGAAAGTTATTCAAGAGAGACTTCGCACAGCTCAGTCCAGGTAGAAGAGTAATGCGGACCAGAAGGTCCGTGATTTGGCATTTATGGCTAGTGATCGAGTTTTGCTTCGGGTATCGCCTATGAATGGCGTCATAAAGTTAGGAAAGAAGGGTAAACTGATTCTGAGATTCATTGACCCTTTTGAGATATTACGGCATGTTGGGGAGGTTGCTTATGAGCTTGTCTTACCTCCCAGCCTAGCAGGAGTTCATCCGGTATTCCACATCTCTATGCTCCGGAAGTATCACGGTGATCCGGCTCATGTATTGGACTTCAGTTCGGTCCAGTTGGACAAGGATCTATCCTATGTTGAGGAGCCATTAGCAATTTTTGATAGGCAGGTCAGAAAGCTTAGGTCGAAGAATATTGCATTAATAAAGGTTCAGTAGAGGGGTCAGCCGGTCGAGGAAGCGACTTGGGAGACCGAGCAGGATATGCGCGGCCAATACCCTCATCTTTTTACAGCTTCATGTATGTCTTTATACTCGTTCGAGGACGAATGATTATTTTAAGAGGGGGAGAATCTAATGACCCGACCGGTAGTTTTGAGATTTAGATCCCCGATCCCTTAATAACTGTTTTCCCCATATTTATTTCTGCTCTTGGGACTTGCCGAAGTGATTAGCTATGGAATTCGGAGAGTTTTGGGACACTTAGTCCCTAATTTTGAGTTTAAGCCTTTGAAATCGCACTATGGTTGGAACTAGGTGAAGACGGGTCTGGAATGGAATTTCGTGAACTCCGTTAGCTCCGTTGAGTGATTTAGGGGTTAGGAGCACGTCTGGAATGTGGTTTCGAGGTCTGTAATTGAGTTAGGCTTGAATTGGCGAAAGTTAGAATTTTGGTGATTTCGACCGATAGGTGAAATTTTTATATCGGGCTCAGAATTGGATTCTGAAAGTGGCTGTAGGTCCGTAGAGTCATTTATGACATGTGTGTCAAATTTCAAGTCATTCGGACTAGTTTTGGCGTATGCCGTCATCGTTGTGGATTTTTGAAAATTTTCTAAGTTTTTAGGCTTGAATCCATTTATAATTTGTGATTTTGGTGTTATGTGATGTAAGTTTGAATGAGGTATTAGGACTAGATGGTAGATTTGGTTGAGGTCCGGGGGGCCTCGAGGGTGTTTCGGATGCTCAACAGGTCATTTTTGGACTTGTGGTAATTGTTGTTTTGCTGGTGTGAGGTGCAACCAGTTTTTCTTCATCGCGATCGCTTAGAGTAAGATGGAGGCCAGTAAGATTTATGCAATGCTATTGCATAGAATGGGACAAGATCGTGTAGTACAGGCAGCTTGGTCATCGCGTTCGCGTGGGCTAGGCCGCGTTGGCGTAGAAGGAGTGAGGCACCAGTGGAGTTGAGATTTTGCTCTTCGCGGTCACGCGAGCCCAGTCGCATTCGCGTAGGGTCTGAGGAATGGTGCATCGCGTTCGCATGAGTATTTACACGTTTGCGTAGAGTAAAATCTTGAGACGCGAAATTTGTTCTTCGTGATTGCGATGGTTCTTCCGAGATCGCGATTAAGGAATATCTGGGCAGAATAAAAACGTTCAAAATCGAGGGTTTAAGTCATTTTTCAAAATTTAGACTTGAGAGTTCGGGATTTGGCGATTCTTGGAAGGATTTTCAGCTGGAAAATTTGGGTACGTAATTCCTACTCGGTTTTGGCTAATTTCCATGAATTTATGCTTAAATTCATCCTTTAATTTGAAATTGGGGCGAAAAATAATTGGGAAAAACTTGGATAAAGCTCTTAGATCGAGTTTTTGAGTTTTGATCGAGATTTTGGTATCCGATTCAAGTAATGTTTGTATGGTTATACCGTGAGTGGACGGGTTTCCGGAATTTGTTACTTTTACCCGATTTCGAGACGTTTTCCTGGTGGACTATTTCAGCAATTTCCCTAATTTCGTGTTTTAGCTTCAAATTTGTTTATTAGACTAGTTGCTTGTAGTGATATTCACATTATGAAACTTATTTGAATAGATTCGGGCCATTCGAAGTTTGGTACTCGTGGCAAGAACATGATTCCGGGTTGAACTGAGCAGTCGAGGTAAGTGGCTTGCCTAACCTTGTGTTGGGGACTTGCCCCTTAGGATGTTGAAGCTAAATTTTGTGTGGGCGCCGTATATGTGAGGTGACGAGTACATACACATGCCGTTATTTCAAAAAAATCTCATTTTCCCTTACAAAAACATATATTGTTTTTTCTCTTCTATGAACTTGCTCTCATATGGTAGATTGTTTAGTTTAGATTAGGAAAGCATGCTTATGTGCTTAATTGACTACTTGATTTTCTGTGCGCCATGATTAGTTAAGCCCTTATTTTCCTTATCTGTGATTAGTATAAACTGTGTAAACTCGATGTTATGCTTGTCATTCATCCTGCATAGCATATTTAAATTGGGATTACGGACGTATTCTGGGAGATCCCCCTGTACTACATATTTACTTTGTGACTGCAGACGTATTTCGGGAGATCCTCATGTACTGCATATTTACTTTGGGACTACAGACGTATTCCAGGAGAACCCCATGTACTACATATTTAATTCGGGACTACAGAAGTATTCTGGGAGATCCCCTCTACTGCATATTTGGGGACTGCGGGCGTATTCCGGGAGATCCCCTTATACTGCATAATCGTTTGGAACTACGGGATGGTATCCCGGGAGATTCCACTTTGTGATATATATTGTGTCGAGCTGAGGACTCTCTTTACTGTAGAACTTATATTGTCTTTCTTAAAATGTTTACTGTATACGTTACCTATCTTTGTACTGTTTTAAATTGATTTATATAGAAATCTAGTAGAGCCTTCACCAGACCTCGTCACTACTTGACTGGGGTTAGTCGTTGTTGCTGATTCCAGGAGACCACCCTTTTATGCACATGTTTATTTTCGTGTGTAGATCTAGGTACGAGTTATCAGCCTCATGGTTAGTCGTTGGTGCTGATTCCAGGAGACAAAAAAGTATTTCTGCCGCGTCCGCAGAATCATCCGAGTCCCCTTCCATTCTAGCTTGTAAAGATTTTCTTATGTGCTTTCTAGTTTTTGTTAGAGCTACGGTAGTGTTAGAAGCTTGTGACTGTTTGTGACATTCCGGGTCTTGGGAAGTTATATTTTGTATGAGCCGAGTGGCCAGTAAGTTATTTATATCATTTCCCTCACCCCTTGTTATTTTCTTGCATTTTATTTCATTTTTCTCCTTATAGTAGGCTTACCTAGTCGTAGAGACTAGGTGCCGTCACGACACCTTCGGAGGGTGAATCAGGTCGTGACAAATAGTTGTATATAAATTTACTTTCTACACCAAAGTAGTTGCATATAGCTTTTTCAGTCTGATATAGTACCCTAGTGCAAATCTTTAGTTATTGGATTGGTGGCATTTCTATGGAATCTCTTAGTCTTGGTATCATACCGATTTGTCAATTCTTTGAAGTAAAATGAAGCTTGTTGACATAGTTGACATAGCTGATCACTGACTTCACAAATTATAAAGATGGTTAATGCTCATTCACATAAATGACATTTGAGCACAGTTACATTACTCAAATTATCTTGAGTTAAACATGCATCTTCAACAACCAACCAAGAGAAAGCAGCTACCTTATATGGGACTTAACTTTCCACATATGCTTCTTTTGCCAAATAATCTGTTGTCCAGTATCATTGAAGGTTATATAAATAGACTTACTGTGTTTATGCCTTTACTGCGATGCTTCCAAACTATTCTGTCTTCGTTTGCTGTAGTTCCTTGAAATTGTTCCAGAACCTTGAAGAGTTCAGCTATCCTACTTTAGAAATCTTCTGAAGTTAATGTTCTTATACGTATCTTTTTTCACCTTGATGTTATCTTCAAGCTCTAACAATGTGATATTCTATTTGTTTCTTTAATAATAGGGACACGGTTCTTAAACAATTGTGACAATGAAGGAGGATCTTGAAGCTAAGGCACTCAATATTTTGCTTTTTGGTTATATGTAAATGCGTACAATGACAATGAAGTATTACGTAGTATATATGCGAAGGACCTTAAGCCTAAGGCACTCAACATGTTTCTTTTTGGTTATATGTATATGCATACAATGACAATGAATTATTACATAGTGTATATGCGGAGGATCTTGAAACTAAGGCACTCAATATTTTGCATTTTGGTTATATGTATATGCGTACAATGAAAATGAAGTATTGCATAGTATATATGTAACTGAACTTTTAGTAATGGAAGTGTTTAGTATTTGGTTTAGGAAATTCTTTTGGTGTTTATTAAATACTATTGGATGATCTTAAACTTATATATTAGTGTAAACTCTATTATTCAGTTGCTACTAGAGTAATATCAATGGCGAGTTTCAGTTGCCACAAAAAATCACTATTCACTAGCGTTATTAGAGTTGCCACTGATGGCAAATTATTTTTTTGGCAACTAAGTCGCCACTAAATGTCATTCTACAGTAGCGTTATTAGAGTTGCCACTAATGGAAAATCATTATTGTGGCAACTTAGTCGCCACTAAATGTGACTCTTCAGTAGAGGTATTAGAGTTTCCACAGATGGCTAACCATTATTGTGGAAACTAAGTCTCCACTAAATATCACTCTACAGTAGCGCTTTTAGAGTTTCCCTCGATGATTAACTGTTTTTTTAGCGACTAAGTCGCCACTAAATGTTACGTTCAGTAGCGACTTCAATAAAATCAGTCTGGTGGAAGTCTTTCTTGTGGAGAGTACATTAAGTTTTTGTAGGGACTACGTCCTCACAAAATGTATACATTTTTTGGCGACCTCATGTTTTCACCACTAGTAACTTTCCGTAATGGAAGTACTTGCAGTAGTTCCCAGTCGCTACTGTAAGCATTTAGTGGAGACAAAAGGCAAGTAGGTCCTTGTTATTTTTACAAGGCATCTTTTATGTAGCAGTGTATAAACATCTTCTACCAAATTCTTAATTCACACAAATCCTTCTATCAATTCCACTGATCTTGATTCTTTTCAATGTTAGGAACATTGGTTTGTGAAAGAGGTATTTAATTTGGGATTATAGTGATTTTGGAAGGTGATGGTGAAACATATAAGCTTCAAAAAAGATTTAGAATAATGAGAATAGAGTTCTTGATGTGCCGGAGAATTTCGGCACATTTAATACCAATATCTCAAACTTTAGCTCGTTTTAAATGTAATTGTCTTTTATACTTATGTAATTTTGATGCTTTGCAGTGCATGAAACATGAGGAACCAAAAACATGAAAATGGAATCGAAAAGTCGAAAAAAGAGAAGAATGAGCAAAATGCGACAGCATAGTTAAAAATGCGGACCGCAAATCTAACATGCGGACCACATATTGCCTAGGTGAATCGCAGAGTCGAACAGCCAGTGTGGCCAAATCCAAGTGATTGCATAACAGGTTTTCGGGCCGAATAATGGATCACAAACCTCCTATAGAAGTGGTTGAGAGCATAAATGCGATGGCAGTATACGGTCGCATATCAAGAGTATGGACCGCATAACTGGAATGCGGTGAATTAATGGAACTATGGTTTTGAAGATGCGGTGTGCTTGAAGAGAATGCGGACCGCATATCTGTTATGCTTCAGAAATGCGGTCACATATTTGACCTGGAAGGGTATTTTTTCCCGAAATTGGCCCCGAGTTTTAGCCAACTATAAATAGATTTATTGTTTTTGTATTTTAGCATGTGTGGCTAGTTTTAAATATTAAGGTTGTGGACCCTGGGTGTAATGTCAATGGGTTTTTAACATTGAATATATGTATAATGGTTTGTTGATATTTATTTGCTTCTCATTCTTCATTTATTGTTAGTGGTTGCAAACATTAGCAAGCACCATTGTATTCTTTCTCTACTTGGAAAAGTGAGTTAGGGTTTGATAGGAGTAAAGATCAAAGACTCAAGGTTTTAAACTTTGTTTAATGGAATCGATTAGGAATAAGTGTATTTTATTTGGAATAAAATTATTACTCTTAATTTCAACTCTTTTATATTTGGAAAAATCATAAAGAGAAATACTACCCAGCTATTGAAAAATATTAGGTAGTTATTTAGAAATCATTTGCATATTAAAAGGACCTTCCATTAGAAATATATCATATTAACACCGGTAGCATTACATTTCATTGAAGGAGACACAACCTTGGTTTAGATAATCAAATTAATTACAATCCAATCTATTACAATACTTATGTTACTCTAACGGAATAGAAATACGATTTTTTAAGATTCACAATACTCAAGTACACTTTTCACACCTATTCCTTGTGGGATTCGACCCGAACCTCGTTGGGTTACTATATTTGACATCGATCACTTTACACTATTTTAAGGTGTAATTTGAGCGTATCAAATTTTGGCGCCGATTCCGGGGAATACGGTTTTGAAATTACTAACTAGTGTGCACTTTACTTTACATCCTTTCTATTCCATCACATTTTGCTTGCTTTTCTTGGTGTGATAGGTTAGAATGGCCGATTATGAGGAAGATGAGAATCCCTTTGCGGACATTGAGGAATATCTTGATGATACCAACATTATCCTTCCTCCACGGGTTGAAGTTGCTACATTCAAAATAGAACATGGGTTAATCCTAATTCTTAAAGCAGAAGGATTATTCAGAAACTTTACCGATGATGATCCAATGATACACCTTAGGAACTTCTTGGGTGTGTGCGCCATGTATTAGCAGAACAATGTACAGACGACGCCTTGAGATTGTGAGTATTCAAATACTCATTGATTGGAGAAGCGAGAAAGTGGATTCAAAATCTACCTCCTCAATCTATCACTTCTTGGCCCGAGCTTTTCCGTGCCTTCTTTTCCAAGTGGTTCACTCAGAGCAAGAAGTCTGAGCTTAGAGATAAAATCTTCTTCTTCAAACAAATACCAGGAGAACACTTACATGAAGTGTGGGACCGATTCAAGTTGTACTTAGTGAGGTCATCGAACGATGGTTTTTCGGATGGTATTCTGATTGATAAAGTTCTACATGGGTTTGGATCCATTGTCCCAGTTCATAGAAAAAAATGTAGCAGACGTATCTTTCATGGACAAATCATTCACCCGGATTACACTAATTATGGATAAAATGGCCAAACACAATCAAGCATGGCATTCCGAAGATGCTAGTGGTGGAAATTCTTATGGTACTCCCTTTCTTACCAACATGATCAAAGAAAATCAAGAGAGAGACCAATTGATTTCCGGTCTTGCCACCAACATTGATGTGTTTACTAAGATGTTCACAGAGAGCCAAACAAAGAAGGTAAATGTTGTGGAAGACATGCATCCGACGGGAAATCAAGAGTTTGAAGAAGCTATCTATGTTCATAATTCTCAAGGAGGGTATCGCCAAAAAGATCAATGGAGGCCAAACCCGCAAGGGCAAGGCCAACAAAATTGGCACAATGACCAAGGTGGGTCGAGTCAAGGTAATTGGAACAACAACAATAGCAATTATGCCAACCGGAGCTCCAACCCTTATGTTCCACCGAAGTTACAAGAAGGTTCCTTCAAATGAACCCAAGTTAGAAGGGATGCTTGAAAAGATCTTGCAAAATCAAGAGAGATGTGATGCTACAATGAAGAACATGTTCGAAATCGTGGGGTCACATACTGCCTCTATACAAAAGCTTGAGATGCAAATGCGAGACTTTTCAAGAGAACAAAATCCCATGCTAAAAGGTACTCTTCCAAGTGATACAACTGTCAACCAAAAGGGGAATGTGAGCGGTTCATCTTCTCATTGCATGGCTATTACGACTAGAAGCAGGAAGGTCCTCCAAGATGAGAGTGAACAAGTAGTTGAGGTAGATGATATTGAGCAAGAAGTTGAGGCACAAGTTGAAGTGCCGGTTGTTGTTGAAAGTGAGAAGCCCTCCCAAGAGGTAAAAATCAAAAAATCAAAGCATGAGGAGACTAAGGAAAAGGTGAAGGAGACCCTAAAAGTTCCTCCACCGATTCCTCGACCTACTCCTCCATTCCCTCAAAGGCTTGCAAGAAGGGTATATGATGGCATGTTCGAGAAGTTCTATGATATTTTGAAGCAATTCTCCGTAAACATTACTTTCTTGGAGGCTTTCCAAGAGATGCCGGGATTTTCCAAATACTTAAAAGACTTGATGACCAAGAATAGATCCACCAAGAATGAAGTGGTGAGCATGACTCACCGGGTTAGTTCTATTATTGCCATGACAACCGTTGAGAAGAAGGAAGACTCGGGAGCATTCACCGTTCCATGTACTATTGGGTTGAGAGATTTTGTAAGGGCACTTTGTGATAATGGTGCTAGCATAAATTTTATGCCTCTTGCTATTTACAAGCAAGCGTGATTGGGTTGCCAGGACCTAAAAGTATGAGATTGCAAATGGCCGACCGTTTAATCAAGAGACATGTGGGTATTGTTGATGATGTCTTAGAAGTGGGGAAGTTCCTTCTCCCGGCCGACTTTGTTATCCTTGATTGTGTGGTTGATAAGGAAATTCCTATCATATTGGGAAGACCATTCCTTGCCACGGGAAGAGCTTTGATGGCTCAGAACAAAATGAAATCAAATTCCAAGTGAATGATGAGGAAGCCACTTTCCAAGCTAGTAAGGGTTTGAAGTTGCCGAATACATATGAAGGGATATCGGTAGAAGATGTTGTTGATGAGGTCGAGGATGCTAGTGACATGAAGATGGAGGAAGAGTGCCTTGGTGAGGCCTTGGCGACAATCTTTGTAAATATTAATGTAGAAGACATGGAGGGGTATGTAGAAGCCGTGAATGCATTGGAGGACATGGGTCCTACTCTTATGCATAGAAGAATCTCTCTCTTGACTTAGAGAATACCGCCACTCCTCCCGTAAAGTCTTCAATCATTGATCCATCACAACTTGAGCTCAAGCCACTTCCGTCACATTTAAGGTACAAATTTTTTGGCTCTAATGATACTTTACCCCTAATCGTTTCCTCTTTCTTGGATGATGTGCAAGTGGGAAAATTGTTGAATGTCTTGCGGGAACACCGATAACAAATTGGATGGAAAATAGCAGACATTTGAGGGATTTCCGCCGGAATTTGTGAGCATAAAATCCTATTGGAGAACGGAAGCAAGCCGAGTGTTGAACACCAAAGAAGGTTGAATCCATCGATACAAGAGGTGGTCAAGAAAGAGATAATCAAGTGGTTAGATGCCAGGGTTGTCTACCCCATTGCAGATAGTTCATAGGTGAGTCCGGTGGAATATGTACCTAAGAAGGGAGGCATGACAGTAATTCACAATGAAAATAATGAGCTTATCCCTACACGGACGGTCACCGGGTGAAGAGTATGCAGGGATTATCGAAAGCTCAACAGTGCCACGTGCAAAGATCATTTCCCTATGCCTTTTATTGATCAAATTCTTGATCGACTAGCAGGAAGATAATTCTATTGCTTCCTCGATGGGTATTCCGGCTATAACCAAATTAATATAGCATTGGAGAACCAAGAAAAGAAAATATTCACTTTCCCATATGGACCCTTTGCCTTTAGCCGGATGTCGTTGGTTTATGCAATGCTCCGACTACCTTTGAAAGATGCATGATGTCCATCTTCTCAGACACAGTGGAGGATTCCCTAAAGGTTTTCATGGATGACTTTTCAGTGGTAGGTGATTATTTTGAGCATTGTCTTAATAATCTTAGACAAGTGCTGATGTGAGGAGACTAACCTTGTACTTAACTGGGAGAAATGCCACTTCATGGTGGACGAAGGCATTGTCTTGGGGCACAAAATTTCAAAACATGGCATAGAGGTTGATCGAACCAAAGTTGAAATCATCTCAAAACTTCCTCCACCAATATCGGTAAAAGGTGTCTGAAGCTTTTTAGGCCATGCCAGATTTTATCAGCGTTTTATCAAGGACTTCTCCAAAATTGCAAATCCTATGTGCAAGCTCCTTGAAAAAGACGCCAAGTTTGTTTTTGATGAAAAGTGCCTTAATGCATTCGAGGAGCTAAAAGAAAAGCTCACCACGACACCCATTATTGTTACACCGGATTGATCTCTTCCATTCGAGCTCATGTGTGACGCCAGTGGTGTAGCTATTTGAGCAGTTCTGGGTAAACGGCATAACAAGGTTCTTCATCCCATTTATTATGCAAGGAAGACACTCAATAGGGCGCAAGTGAACTATACTATGACACAGAAAGAGCTTTTTGCCATTGTATATGCTTTTGAAAAGTTTCGAGCTTATTTGTTGGGGTCTAGGGTGGTGGTCTATACCGACCATGCCACTCTTCGCTATCTCATGGCAAAGAAAGATGCCAAACCCAGGTTAATCCGGTGGGTCCTCTTATTGCAAGAATTTGACTTTAAGGTCAAGGACCGAAAGGGCACAAAATATCAAGTGGCGGATCATCTCTCTAGGCTTGAAGAAGACAGGCGACCAAAGGATAATCTTGACATCAATGATGCTTTCCCTGATGAGCATATTTTGGCATTGTCTTCTTCATCTACTCCTTGGTACACCGATATTACTAACTACTTGGTTATGGACTAGAAGCTTACCAAAATAAGAAGTTTTTGAGAGAGTGTCGGCAATATTATTGGGAGGAACCATTCTTATTCCGCATTTCTGCTGATAACATCATTAGAAGGTGCATTCCAGAAGAAGAGATGATGCCAATTCTAAAGGCATGCCATGACTCACCGGTTGGGGGTCATCATGGGGGTAATCGAACGGTGGCAAAGGTACTTGAATGTGGCTATTATTGGCCGTCGATTTATCATGATGCCAATCAAATTGTCAAGGCTTGTGACCAATGTCAGAGACAGGGATCAATCTCTAAGAGGCATGAAATGCCAATGCACTTTGTGATGGAGGTCGAGATCTTTGATGTGTGGGGAATTGACTTTATGGGCCCCTTTGTAAGCTTGTGTGGTATGAAATACATCCTGGTGGCTGTGGACTATGTGTCCAAGATATTTGGAGAAATTTCCCTACCAAACAATGAGGCAAGGAGTGTAACCGCATTCTTAAAGAAAAATATATTCACACGGTTTGGCACTCCTAAAGCCATTCTTAGTGATGGTGGGTCTCACTTCTGTAACAAGGCTTTCACGGGGCTACTAGAGAAATATGGAATCAAGAATAAGGTGGTCACACCTTATCATCCCCAAGAAAGTGGCCAAGTTGAAGTTTCCAACCGGGAGATAAAGAATATTCTAGCAAACACTGTTAATGCCAACAAGACCGACTTGTCAAGGAAGCTAGATGGCAGATTGTGGGCATACCGCACAACGTACAAAACCCCTATTGGTACTTCACCTTAACAGTTAGTCTTCGTCAAGGATTTTCATCTACTCGTACAACTGGAGCACAAAGCCATGCGGGATTTAAAAAGGATGAACTGGGCTGAAGCTGTAAATTTGAGGTTAACACAACTCAATGAAATGGAGGAATTCCGCTTCCATGCATATGAAAGTGCAACTGTGTACAAAGAAAGGATGAAGTTCGTCCACGACAAAAAGATCTTGAAAAGGGAGTCCAAGTCGGGTGACTTGGTTTTCCCTTTCAACTCAAGACTCAAATTATTTTCGGGGAAGCTAAAATCAAAGTGGTACGGCCCGTTCAAGGTGGTAGATGTATCCCCTTTTTGATCCGTGGAATTAGAATATCAGGATGGGCTTCGAATATTCAAAGTAAATATCGAGCGAGTAACATCCTTTTCGTTCACTTCATGGGAGGCAACCCATGTGTGGTAACATCCTTTTCGTTCTTTAATTTTTAAGGTTTGTTAGATAGATTTAATTGAGCAATTTAAAGTGTGTGTTAGAGTGCAGGTTATCCATAAGGTCAAAAAACAGGGTGAAATTACGCATGAAATGTAAGAAAAATCACTAAGGGAGGTTTGCTACACGTATGCGGTCGCATATTAACTATGCGGACCGCATAGTCATCGCATACCTGGACAGTTTGCTGGGGAAAAATTGGTTGCCAAAATGCGGTGAAGATGTGCACTTTGCGGACCGCATTTGGTTTATGCAATTGCAAAGGTGCACCGCATAATGGCTTTGAGCGACCTGAGCTAACATTACCGCATAACACTTATGCGGTCGCATAATGTGTTATACGGTGACTTACGCACCGCATTCTCACCAGGTAAGTCACCCTATCCACTTCGCATAATCCCCGCCATTTGTACACACTCCACACTTAAGCAAAACAAAAAAAAAAACAAAGAAAAGAGAGAACATAAGGGAGGACTATGACTAGTTTGCAATTAGACAAAGGGGATCACATTGCTTGAATCAATCACGTTGCGTGTGTCTCATTCATCTACCTCTGGTATGTCCTCCTTCCTTGCCTCATCTCTGTTATTTTTAGTGTTAATTTTGTGTTTGCTGTTCATGTGATTCTTTTAACCCTTTGTTTTCTCTTTAATTTTGTGTTGTTCTTCGGGGGTATCTGCTCATCGTGGGAGTTCTTGCATAATTAGTAGGTTAATCTTGTAGGGTAGTTAATTTAGGAACCACCATTATTAGGGTTAGAAGAAAAACATGGGGACGATGACTTTCTTCGGCTCGCAAAGTCGATGTGCGGTCCGCATTCGCGCTGCATAAAAAAAACCCTAGGTGGCCTGAGGAAGATGACCAAATGCGACGGCTTTGCGATCGCATAAAAGACATGAGGACCGCAAAGCAACCGCATACCTAGACAGTCACTACCCAACCTTGGCATGTTGTTTATGGCAGTTCTACGATCGCATATCCAACTATTTGGTGGGTTTTGCGATCGCATAGTGCGATTGCCTTTTCCAGTGCTCAGTTTTTTGATGGTTATGCGAACCACATAATGGATATGCGATCACATAACTCATTGCATAATTGTTTCATCTCTTGCAGGCTGATATTTTACGACAGGTTTACGATATGCATAGTGGTTATGCTACCGCATAACCTATCGCATTTTTGACTTTCTTTGTAACATTTTTCTTTGATGTCTGCTATGTCGCTCACACTTCGTTTCTTTATAGATATGGCTCCGAAGAAATATATTTCTGTTAAAAAGAGGACCTCATACGACCATCTAGAATAACAAGCCAAACGTTCATGACAAGAACCATCCCGACCTATTGCTCAACATCCCTCAGTCGACCTACATGCTGAGGTAAGACGAAAGAGGGGAGATGATTTCCAGCTCCGGTTTGAGGTCACAGGCTCTAGGAGTATGTATAAAGAAGGGCTCACTCAAAGAAAAATCCTCCAAGAGAAACAGTTGAGTCTGAACGGACTACAGGAGCAATACCCTCACATAATTGAGAATATCAAAGATAGAAACTAGGATTGCTTCACTGAGGTACCTGATGATTTCAATGAAACAGTGGTGCGAGAGTTCTATGCATCCTACGGGGCCTCCAGAACAGCTCATCAAACGCAACAAATCCTTCTGTGAATCGGTCATTGTTCGGGGGAAGTCGGTGCTTTGTGACAAAGGCACGATAAATGTTCTGTACTTTAAAAGTTGGAGTTCGGGCACAGCTGAGTATGAGGCCAAATGGGCCAACAGAGATGGTGAGCTTTCCTGGATTGCCTCAGTGATCGCAAAGGGGACCCCTTCTTGGATTGACCCTCTGCATAAAATATTAATGGGAGATCTTACAAGAGAGGGTAGATTTTGGCTCAGCTTTGCTGCCTCTCGCTTGATACCATCCCGGAATGAGACCGACATAACCATTGTGAAAGATCTTCTCATTACATGCATTAGGACTGGGATTAAGATTGATGTGGGTAACATTATCTTCCAAGAATTAGGGGTTCGCGCGAACCAGACAACCACGTCACTTCCCTTCCCATGCTTGATGACAGCCCTCTGTAAGGCTGTGGAAGTCCCTTCACTGCCACAACACGACAAGATTGGGAAAGCGGTGAAGGATATTGATATCATGCACATCAGTGATGCGGTGCCACAGGTGGCTGCTTCTCTTCCAGAGGTTCAGATCCAGATTCCTACTGCTACAGACATCTCAAACTCCCAGCCATCTACTTCTCCTCCGGCCACAGTGGCATCCACTGCCACTCCACAGTCCACCTCTCAGGCCACTATTTCTCAGCCTTCTGCTGCACTGCCAGCTCTTTCGAGGCTAGGTCTCTTAGCTCAGCATGCCAATGCGAAGGTAGACTGGCTTCTGAAGGACCTCCCTACTTTGATGAGGTACGCTCTTACTCATATCCAGTCCTCAGTGACAGCACTCCAGCAGCAGCATGTATCTTATTATGATCGCCTCCAACGGATTGAGGTACGACTTGAGAGGGTAGAGTGGGGTGGGGTTGGAGGCCTACCCAAGCTCCGTGATGAGGTTGACACACTAAAGAACAGACTCCACAAAATGCAAAATTTTGAGTTCGATCTATCATACTTCATGCACAAGGAAAGAGAGCAGGGAGCGGGCACGTCTGTGGCTGTGGCTGGGTTAGACCTTGACTTCTCCACACCGATGACACCTCTTGAGCGACAGACTTTTGGGGCTTCCCTGACTCCAGCTCCCCCTGCACACATAGGCATCCCTTCTTTGATGATTTCGAACACTCTGCTGAGTCCGAGGCTGGGGAGACAGACGAGGAGGAGACCGATGAGGAGTCATGGTCCGATGAGGATGAGGGTCATCAGGAGAAAGGCAAGCAGGTTACCGTCCCTACAACTAAAGAAAGGAAGGAGAAACAGTTATTCTGACGGCAATTGAGCACTTTCTAGCAGACATGGTAACCATATCCACATCATCGACCATTCCGCCATCAGCAGGCGAGGCTAGCAGCTCCCCGGCCCCAGTCCCATCATCAGGGCAGGTGGAGGTCCGTCCTCAGGCTGCGATCTCATCAGTACAAACCCCAGTATCAGAGGGTGATGACACCACCATTCAGTAGGCCAAAGACTCCCATAACGCTTAGTGCACCCCAGGGAGCCCCTAGTACTCTGTTTTTTCAATTCTTATGCATTGGGGACAATGCATGCTTTTCAGTTGGGGGTGGGATATCCTTGTATATCTTGTATATATTTTTGTAATCTTGAACATATTTTTAGTGATCTTGGTATATATAAGAAAATTTCTCTTCAACTCTTGTATATAATTGTGTTATCATTGTATATAAAAAAACAAAAAACAATTAAATAGTTGTATGCATGTACATCTTTAGTAATTAGAAATGAATTCCCCTTGGTTTTTCTTCGTTGTGTTCTTTTCCAAGGGTGTAATAGTAGAACCATGGCAGTAGGATGAAACATTTTGACCGGTTTGATGTGAGTGTCTAGTTTCAAGCATGTATGGCTGTAAATAACCTATACCCTTCCGTTATTATAAGAAAAAAAAACAAATATTGTTGATCATCTGGGTGAACTTGAGGCTTGCTTTGTGACTCTATGTTTACTTTGAATTATCTCCGAGTTTCCAAGTGTAAAACTATGTTGAGCCAAACAGTTCATGTGCCATGTGGGTTAGTTTTGCGTAAATAATTCTCGTGTTTACTTCTGTCATCTAGAACTTGCCCGGTCGGTCTTTCGATGCTAATGATAAGTACATTTAGTTTGATAAATGACCTTACACAATCTTTGTGTTATTTGAAAACCCAGTTAGCCCTTCAAGCTACTCATTGTATAGACATTATCCCTAGTTACCCCATTTGAGCCTTTAACCTTTTCTTTGCTCACCTCATTACAAACCTTTCCCATTTTGTAAAATAATTCGCTCTTTTGAACCCGTCCCTCATTGAACATTGAGAATGAGGATAAAAGCCTAAGTTGGGGGTGTGGTGTCATGTTGGAAATTGGTAAGGTTGTATATTGGGTGTAAGAACATCTCAAAGTGTTCATATGAAATTATTCAAGCTCCAAAAGAAAATTAAAAAAAAAAGAAGAAAAAGAAAAGAAAAGAAATATTTGTATATATATCGAAATATGGAGCCTTGAAGAAAATTAGGGAGGTATTTAAGGTAGTTCGATGTTGGTAATTAGGAGTCAATGAGGGATTTGTGGGTTGAAAAGAAACAAAAGACAACAAGAAGGAAACATGTGAGTAGTGTTCAAGGAGGGTGTAATCACTTCTACCCAATTGTTTATCCGACTCTTCCCTAAGCCTACATTATAAGCTTAAAAGGTCCTTATGGGATCTCCGACAGAATGTTCTTGAATAGGCGACAAATTAAAATGAGGGCAAGCTTATGGTATGGTGTGTTGTAACACTTGACACTCTTTGTGAGAGTGAGTGTCTTTGTGAATATGTCCCTTTTTGTTGTCATTGTAAATATTGACAGTTTTGGACTTTCTTTCTGGTAAGGGCATATGAACTGTGAGGTCTAACAGAAGTTGACTTCTTCAAGTCGAATGCAAAGGCACTCAGTTGAGAGTAACGTTTTGTCAAATTTGTCGATGCTCAAAGTTCACAAGTTGATAAGTTTCTTTGTAAATCAATGATTGTTCAGGAAGGGTAAATAAATGATATTGCATGCTTTTAATATTGACGATTAACACCGTCCACGGTCACTATTGTTTCATGTCGTTTAGTAGGATTCTAGAATAGGATAGAGTTATTTTAGTTGCTTGAGGACAAGCACGAGTTTAAGTTGGGGGTGTTGATGTGCCAGAGAATTTCGGCACATGTAATACCAATTGCTTAGATTTTAGCTCGTTTTAAATGCAATTTCCTTTTATACTTATGTAATTTTGATGTTTTCCAGTGCATGAATCTTGAGGACCCAAAAACATGGAAATGGAATCAAAAAGTTGAAGAAAGACAAGAATGGGCAAAATGCGACCGCATAGTTGAAATTGCGGACTGCAAATCCAACATGCGGACCACATAATGCTCAGGTGAACCACAGAGTGCAACAGTCAGTGTGGCCAAATCCAAGTGAAGAAATGCAGCCCATTATGCGACCGCATAACATGTTTGCGATCCGCATAATGGATCGCAAAACCTCCTATAGAAGTGGCTGAGAGCATAAATACGATGGCATAATGCGGCCGCATATCAACAATGCAGACCACATAACTGGAATGCGGTGACTTCCTGGAACTAAGGTGATCCTCTTAACTTCTTATAAATTGTAATTATCTTCATCTTATCCTATAATTGATTTTGGTCTTAACTGAAGTTATGATTATTCTCCTGCTGCTTGTCCTTAAGTAAAATTGTTGAATATCCTCGTAACTGCTAAACCTTAAAAGAAGTTTAGATACTCCATACCTTAGTCGACTTGTCCTTACTTGAAATTATTTGGCTTGTGATGTCTTCTTATTGTTGACTTGAATTTGTGGATTTGTTGCTTTTCTTGTTTTTCCCTGTTCAAGTTGTTCCCTTTTGCACTTAGTATTTTGTGCCGTAATTATTCCTTGTGAAAGAATTTCTACTGTTTCTTTGTGAATTGAAGTTCTTGTATTGATTTATTCGCCGTATCTTGTGTCATTGTCCACATTGCTTTGTATTTGATGTGGTGATGTACGAGTCTTCTGTCGTGCTGTAGTTGTTGTCTTTGGTTCTTGCACTGCATATTTAAATTGAGACTACAGACGTATTCCGAGATCTTTCCCCCTGTACTGCATATTTAAATTGGGACTACAGACGTATTCCGAGAGCTATCCCCCTGTACTGCATATTCATTTTGGAACTACGAACATATTCCGGGAGATCCTCTGTATTGTGTGATGAAATCGGGACTATGAGATGGGATCCCGTTAGATTTTATCAAAGGAATTATGTTTGAAAGATAGTTATATTGGAAAGTCCAATTTGAAAACAATTATCCTGAATAAAACTATGTTGAAGGACATTCCTTTGGAAAAAAGATATTTGAAAAATGTTTATGTTAAACAAAACTATGTTGAAGGATATCCCTTTGGAAGAGAATATTTGAAAAATGTTTATGTTGCAGAAAAACTATGTTTTAAGGACACTTTCTTTGGAAAAATATTTTTGAAAAGCTTTGATCTTGAAGAAAATTATGTCTGAGAGAGATCTGTTGGGAAAACTATATTTCAAAATAATTCCCCCTTTAAAATGATCTTACATTAAAGTTTTGAATATAGAAAATTGTGGGTGAAAGTTTAAACTCGAAGATTTGACCATTGTGGTATTTGTGGCCAAGGCCTTGGGTGGATACTAATACAGTGGTGAGTTACTACTCGTCCTTATTGTGTTGTGATTTCCGGACTTGGGCTGTGTTCCCGTCCATCCTTCTGTGTATTTTTATTATGTTCCATCGCTAATTGTTGTATTTCCTTCCGCATTGCAGTTGTTATGTTGTTAACTATGTTGTGTAGTCATTAGATAGGTGTCATGCCATGTCATTCCTATATTTATGCCTTTTGATTTATTAGATCAGTGGGTGTCTTGACTAGTCCTCATCACTACTTCACTTAGGTTAGTCTTGATACTTACTGGGCACCGCTGTGGTGTGCTGATTCTACACTTCTGCACATTTTTTGTGCAGATCCAGGTATTGATTGTTAGTAGTTGTGGAGACTCTTGCTGAGGAGACTCAAGGTAACCTGCTGCTGCGTTCGCAGGCTTCGGAGTCACCTTCCTATTTTGTATTTACATTGTTTTCACTTACCCCCTAACAGTTGTATTTAAAAGTTGTAGTAAAACTCTTTATAGAGCTTATGACTTGTACTACCGGATTTTTGGGAATATGCAATATATAAAGAATTATTTATTTTAGAAAAATATTAGATTTTATTTATTATTGTTGCTATTCCATGAAAGTAGGCTTACCTAGTCCTTAATGAAGTATTTTATTTATTATTGTTGGGTAAGTGTCATCACGATACCCAACAAAGAAAAAAATTTGGGTCGTGACATGTATATGCATACAATGACAATGAAGTGATACGTAGTGTATATGCGGAGGATCTTGAAACTAAGGCACTCCATATTTTGCATTTTGGTTATATGTATATGCGTACAATGAAAATGAAGTATTGCATAGTATATATGTAACTGACACGGGGGCAACGTGGCTAATCTCATGGAACGACCGAATTGTTACATCTTCCCCTTATTAAACAAACGTTCGTCCTCGAACGGGTCTAGAAACATACATGGAGTCTCGAATAAGTGAGGATATCTGCTCTGCATCTCCCGCTCGGTCTCCCAGGTGGCATCCTCCACCAACTTCCCTCTCCACTGAACCTTCACTGAAGTTATGTCCTTAGACCTCAGCTTCCTGACCTGACCACCCAAAATAGCCACTGGCTCTACCTCATATGACATACCACCTCGAGCTGAACCATGTTGAAGTCCAAAACATGAGATGGGTCACCAACATACTTCCGGAGCATCGAAACATGGAACACCATATGAATACGCGATAAGGTGGGAGGCATGGCAAGCCTATAAGCCACCTCCCCAATCCTTCAAAGCACATCAAAAGGCCCAATGTACTGAGGACTCAACTTTCCCCTCTTCCCGGACCTCATAACACCATTCATGGGTGACACCTTCAACAACACCTTCTCCCCAACCATGAAAGACACATCTCGGACCTCCGGACGGCATAACTCTTATGCCTAGACTGCGGCGTGCGAAGCCGCTCTTGAATCAACTTCACCTTACCCAATGCATCCTGAACCAAGTTTGTGCCCAATAGCCTAGCCTCGCCCGGCTCGAACCAACAAACCGGAGATCTGCACCTCCTACTTTATAAAGACTCATACGGAGCCATCTAGATACTCGACTGATAACTATTATTATATGCAAACTTCGCGAGTGGCAGAAACCGATCCCATGAACCCCCAAAATCAATGACACAGGAATGCAACATATCCTCCAGAATCTGAATAGTATGCTCCGACTGCTCGTCGGTCTGAGGATGAAAGGTTGTGCTCAATTCGACCTGATACATCTTTGCGGTACCAGGATGGATGGAATACCGCGGACTATGGGCCTCAGCTAGAATCAAATCTCGAAGTCCATCCACATTGGGCATGCAAATATGGCCCTGTATCCTCATGACCCAATCATCACCAATAACCACATTCTTGGTATCACCTCAACGGACCCTATCCTGAAGAATGAGCAAGTGTGGATCATCATACTGGCGTGCTCTAATCTGATCATAAAGAGAGGACCTGGAGTCTACACAAGCCAATACCAGCATGGGCTCTGATGGATCTAATTTCACCAACTGACCCGCTAAAGCCTGAACATCAAGTGCTAATGGCCCCATCTGCTACTGGAAGGTAGACTAGTCTCCACAAACTCTCTGCTCTGCGACTCAGGGCATTGGCTACTACATTGGCCTTCCCCGGATGATATAAAATAGTGAGGTCATAATCCTTGAGAAGCTCCATCCATCTCCTCTGACGCAAATTCAGATCCTTCTGCTTAAGCAGATGCTGCAAATTAAGGTGATCAGTGAAAATCTCACAATGCACTCCATATAAATAATAACGCTAAATCTTGAAGGTGTGGACAATAGCTGCTAGGTCAAGATCGTGCATTGGATAATTTTTCTAGTGCACCTTCAAGGCCAACTCTGGACGCGTAGGCAATCATACCGTCATGCATCAAAACCGCTCCAAGGCCAACCCTCGAGGCATCACAGTAAACTGTATAAGAACCTGAACCCGTAGGCAAAACCAACACCGGAGTTGTAGTCAAAGCTGATTTGAGCTTCTAAAAGCTCTCCTCACACTCCTCAGTCCCACTGAACTGAGCACCCTTCTGGGTGAGTCTGGTCATAGGTGTTGTAATAGATTAAAATGCCTCTACGAAACGGTGATAGTACCCTGCCAAACCAAGGAAACTGCGAATCTCGATAGCTGACTATGGTCTAGGCTAGCTCCGCACCGCCTCTATCTTCTTTGGATCAGTCTGAATACCCTCACTGGACACCACGTGCCCCAAGAACACTACTGAATCAAGCCAGAACTCACACTTCAAAAATTTTGCATACAATCTCTTCTCCCTCAAGGTCTGAAGCAAAACTCTCAAATGCTTCTCATGATCCTCCTGAGATAGGGAATACACCAAGATGTCGTCAATAAACACGATGACAAAAGAATCTAGATAAGGCCGGAATATACTATGCATCAAATACATAAAGGCTGTTGGTGCATCGGTCAGCCCGAATGACATAACCAGAAACTCATAATGACCATATCTAGTCCTGAAAGCAGTCTTCGGAATATCTAGACCCCGAATCTTCAACTGATGATAGCTGGAATGCAAGTCAATCTTTGAGAATACGCTAGCACCCTGCAACTGATCAAATAAGTCATCTATACCAGGTAAGGGATATCGGTTCTTCACCGTACTGTGTTCAGCTGCCGATAATCAATACACATACGCATAGAACCATCCTTCTTCTTTACAAATAACAATGGTGTACCCACATGTGACACACTAAGCTGAATGAATCCCTTATCTAGGAGTTCTTAAAGCTACTCCTTTAATTCTTTTAGCTCCGCTGATGCCCTACGATAAGGTGGAATAGAAATAGGTTGGGTGCCTGGCACCAGGTCAATACAAAAATCAATGTCCCTGCCAGGTGTCATGCCTGGCAGGTCTGGAGGAAACACGTCCGAAAAGTCACGGACCATAGGAACTGAATCAATAGCGGGAGTCTCACCACTGACATCCCTCACAAAAGCCAAATACGACAAACACCCCTTCTCAACCATACACTGAGCCTTCATGTAGGAAATCACCCTGCTAGGCATATACTCAGAAGAACCTCTCCACTCAACCCATGGACATCCTGGCATAACTAAGGTCACGGTCTTAGCGTGAAAATCAAGAACATCATGACACAAAGATAATCAATCCATGCCCAATATCACATCAAAATCGACCATGCTGAGTAACAGTAGGTCCACTCGGGTCTCCAGACCCCTAATAGATACCACACACGATCGATACACATGATCCACAAAAACAGTATCGCCCACCGGAGTCGACCCATGAACAAACGTAACTAAAGACTTAGGGGGCATATCAAGAAAATGGGAAAAATATGATGAAACATAGGAATATGTAGAACCAGGGTCAAATAAAGCCAAAGTATCTCGGCGACAGACTGAGACAATACCTGCAATCACTGCATTCGATGCCATAGCATCTGGCCTGGCTTGAAATGCATACATACGGGCCTGAACCCCACCTGCTCGATCTCCCTCTCGAGGGCAGCCTCTAGCTGACTGACTACCACCTCTGGCTATATGGGTGGGTGGTGAAGTAACTGGAGCTGAAGTCGAAGGTTGGCTCCTCAGGTGAGATGGACCTCCATGAAGATGAGGACACTTCCTCTTCATATTCCAAACTCTTCACACTCAAAACAACTCCCGGAGCTGGAGACGGGGACTGAAAAGGACCTTTGGCATCAGAATGGCTACCAAAAGAACCATGCATAGAGGAACCTTAAACTGATGGTGCTAAAGCTGCACTTGGAGCTGGAAGGGAACCGAATGAAGAACGGCCAGGCTGAGAACCGTACGCACCATGCTCCGAAGATACACCACTATAGGCTGGGCGGCCTGACCGAGAAGGCCTGAACGAACGACCTCTACCATGCTGAATCTGCATCTGGAAGGAGAACCACTTGATCCATGAGGCCTCTTGGCCTCCCTCTCTGCCCGCTCCTGGCGGTGAACCGGCTCAATATCTCAATACTTTCTCCCGAGTCATGAAAAGACGGAGCTGATAAGTGAGGCCGTCCATGAACCTCCTAATCCTCTCTCTATCAGTAGGGACTAATTCGGTGGCATGACGAGCAAACTCTGAAAACTGCATCTCATACTGCGTCACTGATAGCTCCCCCTGACGCAACTGTTCAAAATGCCTGTGTTGCTCCTCCCTGTGAGACTAGTATATACTTCTCCAAGAAGATAGTGGAGAACTGCTGCTAGGTGAGATGTGCTGAACCAACATGCCTACGCCTCTCCAAAGACTCCCGCCAAGTGAAAGGAGCACCAGAAAACTGAAAAGTAGCAAACGAGACCCCACTGTTCTCCAGAATCCCAGCAGTACGAAGCATCCGCTGACACTTATCCAGAAAACCCTGGGCATCCTCTCCCTCAGCACCACTTAATGTCAGAGGCTGAAGTCTACTAAACCTCTCCAGCCTACGCTGCTCATCATCTGGCATAACTGGAACCATGAAGTCTTGAACTTGAGAAACCGGGTGGGCTGGAACCACCCCCGGTGTCTGATGGCCCTCAATAACCTACTCAGGTGTTCAGGCAACTGGAGTTTGAATGCCTCCCCCGGCCTGAGAAGTAGCGGCAACTGCCTGAGCGAAGGTGGTACATACCGTCAAGATCTGAGCCAAGGTCTCCTGAAGACTGAGAATAATAATAGGCACTGCCGGTCCCTGAGCCTGTCCTGCTGGAGCATCTGTGAATGGGAACCTAATACTGAATAGTAGGGGGATCAACTGGTACTGCCCTGGATGCTGCATGGGCTGACCCCTACCTCTACCACGGCCTCGACCCCTCGCTGGTCTAGTTGGTGGCTAATCACCTTAATCGATAGTGCCAGTACTCACCATCTGTGAGAGAATGAAACAGCAGAAGTTTAGATTAACAGAATCAACAAAAATGGCATGACAAAATTCAAGAAAAATGAGATTATTCCTAACGGTTCTGCAGCCTCTCGAAGATACGTACATACGTCTCTATATCGATCCGCAAGACTCAACTAAACCTGCTCATGACCGTTGAGTCCTATGTAACCTAGGCTCTGATACACCCTTGTCACGACCCCAAATCCTAAGTCGGTTGTGATGGCGCCTATCATGGAACTAGGCTAGCCAACCCTTACAGACTATCATAATGTTTCATGATTTCCCAAAACTAGCATATTTAAAATAGCAAAAATGAGATAAACAATTTATACACTTCCCCAAACCTGGAGTTAACTGTCATGAGCATCTAAGACTGTAAATACAATGTACAATAAGGTGACTTGATACTACAAAAGCCTGAAGTACAAAAGAAACAAACTATGAACTGAGGAAAGGAAATGAGGTGAGCTGGGGACGCTGAGCAGCTACCTCGATCCTCGATCAAACTCCAAGCAAGTTCGAAAATCAACTAGTGAGATGGTCCGGTACCTGAATCTTCACATAGAGATGCAGGAAGTAACGTGAGTACGCCAACTCAGTAAGTAATCAAAGTAACTAAAAACTTGAGTGTAGTGACGAGCATTTATAAATTATGTAAATCCATATAATGAGTAATAGTAGAAATGAATAAATCTAGGCCGGAATCTACGTTCCGAATATTTCATAGAACTCCAGTTTCCATTTTAAAATCTCGCATAAAACATTTGTCGAGCATTGTCATTAGAGGCTCAATGTAGAGAAGAGTGAACATAGTAGTTTCATAAAATATAAGCCCCTCGGGCACAATATCACTCACAATAAAGCCTCCCAGGAAAGCCTCTCAGTTACTCGTGACTCCACTATCAGTATCCCATGATCACACTAAACACTAGTACTCAGCAAGTACCATGAATACACACAACTGTTGGGCCTTCAACTGTTGATAAGAGGGTATGTACCAGTATTGAGTTGTTTGAACATCTATTGTGGTTAGGAGTTATCGCTATGAGTGGTTGAGCCACGCGGTATATTATGTGATTTCATCTTGGGTTACGAATATTGTTTGATAAAACGTGTTCAGACTATTTCAGTGTATAGTCGTGGAAATTTGAACTTGTAAATTATTTCAGAAGTGGAAACTTGGTTTTAAGGTTTATGGGTCAGTATTTGATAATGGAATTTCAGTTATGTTGTGTTATCGGACGTAGATGGGGTAGGGTGACATGGGATCACCTCTGAATATGTGCATGGAAGGTTACACAACAATTTTTTGGTGGTGTTGGAACAACTCTAGGCACGTTCGAGGACGAATGTATGTTTATGTGGGGAGAATGTAACGACCTGGTCAGTCGTTACGTAGAACTTACATTATAATTACTGTTATTGCCCTCTCATAGGCTGGCTGTACTATTATTGATGTGTTAGAGTTGGTAGGCTTGAAATCGAAATGGTTGCAGTGATGATTTAGTCAATTAGCCTTTAAGAAATAGCCTTAAAATTGAAAAAAAAGTCAGCTGAGGGTTGACTTATTGGTAAACAACCTCAGAATGCGGATTTGATGGCTCGGATAGCTCCGTTAGGTGATTTGGGACTTAGGAGTGTGTTCATAATATTTTTGTGATGTCCGATGTAGAATTAGGCTTGAATTGGCGAAAGCTAGTTTTTGGCGATTTTTGGTCGGCAGTGGAAAATAGGCTATCGGGGTCGGAATGGAATTCCGGTAGTTGAAACAGGTTCGTAATGTCATTTTGGATATGTCTGCAAAATTTCAGGTCAATCGAAGTTGTTTTGGGTAGTTTCGGCATCATTGGTGTAATTTAGAAAATTCAAAGTTCATAGGCTTGAATTCGATGTGTTTTTGGGGTTTTGATGTTGTATTTGATTTTTCCAAGGCTCGACTAATTTTGAATGATCATGTATGATGCGTTGGTATGTTTAGTTAGGGTCACGAGGGGCTCGAGATTGTTTCGGGTGGTTAACGGGGAGTTTAGAATGGTTTTGATATTGCTGATGTTGTTGTTACTAGTGTTTTCACAGCCGCGGAAGGGGAGTCGCAAGAGCGGACATGGCACCGCAGGTGCGGAAGTTCGGTTGAGTAAGAAGAGTCCGCAGGTGCGAGGTAATTGTCGCACTTGCGAGGCCGCAGGTGCAGAAGTTGAGGTCCTTGGGGTTTTCTGCAGGTGCGCACCTGGGATTCGCAGGTGCGGTTCCACAGGTGCGAGTAAGTGGTCGCAGGTGCGGAACAACTGGGCAGAAGGTATAAAAGTGTGCCTTCGCGAATTTTAGCCATCTTTCTCAATATTTCATCTTGGTTAGGAGCTTTTGAAGGGTTTTGAAGAGGGGATTGGATAGTTCTTCATTGCGGTAAGGTTTTTGGACTCTAAACTCGTTTTCATGTGATTAAAACTCGGATTTATGGTGGAAAATTAGGGGAAAATCTGCGAAAATTAGGTTATTAGGGCTTGTGATTAAGAAGCTTTAAAATGGGAATTGAGGGGTCATTTGGAATCCGATTTCAGTGTTCTTGGTATGTATAGACTCGTGGTAGGACGAGGTTTCTTGTGTTTCAAATTTTATCGAGTTTCGAGACGTGGGCTCGTAGGTCGAGTTTGACCAATTTCGGGATTTTTGATAAATTTCTATAGGGATTAGTTCCTTAGAACATTATAAAGATATACATCTGATTGTTGGTAGATTTGGAGCACGCGAAGGCCGAACTTAGAGGCAAGGGCACTACGGAGTAGTATATTAGCCGGTTTTGAGGTAAGTAACGCTTCCAAAGTTGGAACTGAGGATTCGAAACCCCGAGCTAAATGATTTATGACTATTGTTTAGGTGACACACATGCCAAGTGACGGGCGTGCGGGCGTGCACCGAGTATTTATGTCCTGGCTTATCCCATGGCACCGCTTAGTGATGATTTCCTGATGATATTTGTGCTTCTGTTAATGTGGTAATTGTGAACTTGTTAGAAATCAAGTTAAGTATAAATGTTAGGCTTCATGCCGAAAATGCTGAGACCCGAGTGGTTATATATTACTGTCTCATTTTTTGATTTATTTGATGTCATATACTCAGTCCTACATATCACTTCATATCTCAGTCTAAGTATTGTTATTTACATGCATACTTATCATTGTTTCGGGCTGATGGAGGCATCTGTGATCCATGTGAGTGAGACTGAAGAGTAATGACTGAGTGAGGCCGAGAGCCTATTATTGAGACAGTTATGAGATCAAACTGCACACCGCATCGATATTAAATTATGCCTTCGTTTGCTTGATATGGCACTTGGGCCACTAGGGCCCCTCCGGAGTCTTTACACCACCAGTGAGCGCATTGATGATGAGGGATGTATCTTCCTTGGGCATGGATCTTGTCCGAAGCTGATGTTATGTAAGGGATGGATCTTCCCTGGGCATGGATCTTGTCCGAAGCTGATGTTATGTGAGAGATGGATCTTCCCTGGATATAGATATTGTCCGAGTATTCTATTCCGGAGATGGATCTTCTCCATGGGGGCTGGACTGGCATTTTTCCTCAGTACACAGTGACTACAGTCACCGGTGTTTATGCATATTCCGGGATGGAACTTCCCTGGGCTTGAGAGCCATATATAGTATTGAGTGGACTTATTTGGGAGAGTTGTGAGCACTATGTGCATCTTTACACTGTGACATGTTGGTATGTAGAACATATGGAGGTATATCTAGTATATTCTGTTGTTATTTTCTGATACACTGTGAACATGCCTAAATTTTGTACGTTGATGATTTAACTATTGAGATTTAGTCTGTCACTACCTCTCAGCCCATAGTTTGGGTTCGTTACGTTTGAGTTGGTGTACTCACGTTACCCCTTGCACCTTGTGTGCAGACCCAGGTACACCGGGACCCGGTAGTGGATATTGAGCAGCTGACAGAGTTTTCATTGGTCTTGTCGAGGTAGCAGCTGGCGATGGAGACCTCGCCTTCTCTTTCTTATTCTACATGTTCTTTATTTTGAGACAATGTTGTCCATTTATCCTTTTCCTTGCTTTATGTTCTAGTAGCTCGTGACTGAGTGACACCGGATCCGGGGTTGGAGATTTGTAATTTTTGTTTTTCAAATATTATTTTTAAACTTCAGACTCTTAGTATTATTAATAAATTCGTTTAAAAATTCCATTTTTACGGGAAATTGAATTTAGGTTAGTTAAAAAGGGCGGTTTGCCTGGTTCCATGACAGGCGCCATCACGACTCCAAAATTGGGTCGTGACAACATGCAGTCTGATCCAATATGTATATTGCTGCAGCGTGCAGCGTGCATCCCGATCCATATATATATATATATATATATATATCGTTGCGGCGTGTAGCCCGACCCATATATAATCTATTTTGTTGCGGTGTGCAGCCCAATCCATATATAATATATAACATATATATTGTTGCGGCGTGCAGCCCGATCCATAACTATCCTCATATTCTCGGCGCACGGCCCCACTCAGTCATCCTGACAAGACACTCGGACAATTCATCTCAACTCACGGGACTCAGCCCAAAATACTTCTCAGAGTTTCAAAGCAATGTGATAAAAGTGAAAATAACAACAAGTGGTAAACATGACTGAGTTCATAGATGTTCTATCAGGATAGTGTGAGAATAGTGTAAAAGTACCTCCGAGGGTCTAAACAGGTCGGCACAAGACCCCAAACATGGCTCACAGCCCATAAACAAGTCTAAAATTCTTAAATACAGGATATCACAAGGTTTTAACTTGAATACGCAACTTAATAGTCGCTACGAGACGGACCAAGTCACTTTCCCTATCGGCGCACGCTCACGCTCGTCACCTAGCATATATGTCACCTCATTTACCAAAACATTATCAAATATCGAGGTTTCATACACTCAGGTTTAGAGTTACAATCGTTACTATCATGACCACAAGTCCTAAACCGTCCTACGCCTCTCGAATGACTCCCACCAAGTAAAGGCAGCACTCGTAAACTGAAATGTAACAACTGAGACCCCACTAGTCTCCAAAATACCCGCATTATGCAGTATCCTCTGGCACTTATCTAGAAACCCCTAGGCATCCTCGCCCTCTGTACCGCTGAAAGTCGGAGGCTGAAGTCTGCTGAATCTCTCCAACCTGTGCTGCTCGTCCTCAGGCATAGCAGGGACCACATAATCCTGGACCGGAGCATTTGGTTGAGCTGGGGCTGCTCCCGGTACCTGAATACCCTATGCAGCCTGCTCAGGTGCCCGAGCAGCTGGAGTCTGATTGCCTCCCCGGGCTTGAGTTGTGGTGGCAGTAGAAGACATGGCGACTGTCTGAGCCATACTGGTGCACACTTTAAATATCCGAGATAGGGTCTCCTGAAGACCCGGAATAACCATAGGCACTGCTGGTGCCTGAGCTTGTCCCGCTGGAACACCATCAGCGGGAACCTGATCCTGATCGATAGGGGGATCCTGAGGTACAACCCCGGCTGCTGCGCGTGTCCTCACCATCTGTGAGAGAATGAAACAACGTAAGTTCAGATTTCAAGAATTAATAGATCAGCACGAAAGAGTTCAAGAAAGATAGAAATGTTTCCTAAACGTTAGGCAGACTCTCGAAGATAAGTACAGAAGTCTCCGTACCGATCCGCAAGACTCTACTAAACTTGTTCATGACCGTTGAGTCCTATGTAACCTAGGATCTGATACCAAACTGTCACGACCTCAAATCCTAAACCGGTCGTGATGGCGCCTATCGTGGAACTAGGCTAGCCAATAACCACATGTTCACAATTTCTTTCAAAATCCCAATCAAATTCAGAGCATTTCATAAATGTACAGAGTTTATTAAACAAAGTAGGACAATAAACAGTGCAACCAACCCCAAAATCCGGAACCAGTAAGTCATGAGCATCTAAGGAAAATAAGCCAAAGGTACGATATTATAACACAAAACCTATGAATAAAAGCTAGGTACATCAAGAAGGGAAAACAGAGATGCTGCCGACGCTGAACAACTACCTCTATATCTCGCTCCGCGTGGAATAAATGGCTAATGCTCGGTATCTGCACTTGAATCTGCACACAGGAGTGTAGGGAGTAATGTGAGTACGCCAACTCAGTAGTAATGAAAATAAATCAAGTCTAAGCGGCAAGGAAACACATAAAATCAATGCCATCAAATCACAATATACGCAGCCTTACTTTCCAATAGTGTAAACATAGATATACGAATTCATCATGCCTTAAAACCAACTTTAGAAAAGTCCTTTGAAGAATGCATATTTTTAACAACTTCAAATCAAAAGATTTAGTATTAAAATGAAATGAATCATATAGAGGCCCCTCGGGAAAAAACATATTTCATAAGTTCAGAATGAAAGTACTAAAAGCATAAGCAGCTCCTCGGGCAAAAACATGTATCATAAGCAGCCCCTCGGGCATGCCTCACAGTCACTCATAATCAGTCACCCAGAACCTCACAGTCACTCATGCCTCCCAATCACTCGTCACTCGGCACTCGGCACTTGACACTCTGTGAGCTCACTAGGGGTGTGTATAGACTCCAGAGGGGCTCCTTCAGCCCAAGAGCTAATATCACTCAGCACCTCACAATCAGGCCCTCGACCTTACTCAGCAGAACCACTCAAAAGGCCCCTCGGGCGAATCAGTAAAACAGCATACTCGACCCAAAACATCATTTCATATCTCAAAGTAGTGTAAATCAGGATGAGTTTCAAAAACAGTAAGCACAATGTGGCTGAGTGAAATCATCAACAAATAGTCAGGAAAACAGCAGTAAAAAGCCCCCAAGGGCTCTAACTAGATCAGCACGAGGCCCCAAACACGGGTTATAGCCCAAATATTTCAACAATCTTTAGAACATAATTTAACATAAGGTTTTGAGTAAAATATGCAACTCATTAGTTGTCGCAGAGAGGACCTAGTCCAATCCAAAAATCAGTATGCGCCACATACTCGTCATCTGACATGTGCGCCATTCTAAAATCAGTGAGAAATATGTAGTCTGGGGTTCCATACCCTCAGGACAAGATTTATAACCATTACTTACCTCTACCGGGCCACAACACTAGTCCGCTATGCTCTTGCCCCTCGAATTGGCTCCCGATTAATCTAAATCTAGCCAAAACTAGTTTAATATCATTAATATATACCAAAGGAACACAACCCAATCAAAAACTATCAAATTATACAAGAATCTCGAAATTCGGCAAAAACACCGAGCCCCGGGCCCACGTCTAAGAATTTGATAATTTTTACATCACTAGAAACCTCGTCCTTCCCACGATTATACTCATACCAAAATCATCACAATCGTATCAAAATTGCCTAACCAAAACCTCAAAAGAAAATTTCAATTCTCCACCCCTTCTTCCCAACCTTTTCCTACTTAAATCCTCAAATTTTCAAGGCTAATCAGATCAAAATACCATAGAAACGATGTTAATAATTTTGCCTTCAAATTAGAAGAATCACGAATTCCCTTCTTCAATTTCCTTCAAATAGCTCCCCCCGCATGCCAAAATGGTGGAATGAGACAATTTTCACGGAGGCCCATTTTTATACTGTTTCTGCCAGCATTTCCACACCTGCGGACATTTAGTCGCACCTGCGGACCCAGGTGCGCACCTGCGGAATCCCACTTAACGGACCAATTTTCGCACCTACGGCCAATCCTCCGCACCTGCGGCTTCGTAGATGCGGCCATCTCTTCGCACCTGCGGAAATTCCCCTCCCCAGCCTCCTTTTGCATCTGCGCACAGACCTTCGCACCTGTGACATCGCACATGCGGCTACCCATCCGCAGGTGCGGCCAACACCAGAACTCACACCAGCAGTTATTTGCTGCAAATTTCCAAGTTCAAACCCCCGCCAACCCTTCGAAATCAATCCAGAGCCCCTCGGGACCCCAACCAAACATACCAACACAACCAATGGCCTTATTCCAACTTAGTCGAGCCTTCGAAACACCAAAAAACAACACGAAAACATCAAAATTACATCAAATTCAAGCCTATGAGCTTTGAAACTTCCAAATTTCTCCAACTACGCCGAAACCAACTAAAACACCTCCGATTGACCTGAAATTTTGCAGACATATCCAAAATTACATTACGAACCTGTTTCAACTTCCGGAATTCCATTCCGACCACGATAGCCTATTTTCCACTGGCGATCGGAAATCGCCAAAAACTAACTTACACCAATTCAAGCCTAATTCTACACCGGTCATCAAAAGTTCATTCCGAACACACTCCTATCAGTCAACTCTCAGTTAACTTTCTCAACTATTAGGCTACTTTAAGAGACTAAATGCCTCAATTCTCACCATAACCACTCCGGACCCAAACCAACTGAACCAACACCACAAAAACAGGCTAGCAATATATAACAAATGCAGAAATGGGGGAAATAGGGTCAATCTCACGAAACGACCGGCCGGGTCGTTATAGTTACTTACCTCAAAACAGCCCAAAAGTTACTTCGCAATGCTCTTGCCCCTCGAATTTTCTCCCAAATACTCCGAATCTAACAAAAACCATATTAACATCATCAATATACGCTAAAGGAACAAAACCCAATTGAAAGTTATCAGTTTTAAGCACAATTCCCGAAATTGGCCAAACCCGAGTGGTGGGCCCACGTCTCAAAATTTGATAAAAAAAAACTAGAATCCTCATTCCCTTACGAGTCTACCCATACCTAATTACCAAAATCCGAGCTAAATAACCCACTCAAATCACCAAAAGAAATTTCCAAATTTTCCTCCCATTTTCCCCAACTTTTCTACTTTATTACCTTAAATTGCATGGTGAAAATCAAGACAAATTCACGAGATTGAACCAAAAATGTTTGATGAACACTTACCACAAGAATCCCACTAAAAATCTAGTCCAAAATATATTTCCCCCGAAATTAGAACTTAAAACAGCCTGCCCAAGTCATTAACTAACTTCGATCGCAGGACCACCCACGCGATCGCGAAGAACAAACTTACTACCTCAAAATTTTACACATTGTGATCGCATAATTTACACACGCGATCGTGAAGCTTCCACTCCCTGGCCTATGCGATCGCGTACCAAGTCATGTGGTCGCGAAGAACAATTTCCACAACCTCACGAGCCCCCTTTTCTTCTACGCGATCGCACAAGGAACCACGCGACTGCACTGCTCGAGACTGCCCAACATATGTGACCGCAAAATTTATCACGCGATCGCATAGAACAAATTTGTCTGCCTCAATCTTTACTCTACGCGATCGGAGATGAACTAACGCGAGTGTAATGAACAACCCACTGCTGCTAAAACACCAAAAAACCAACAATCTCCCAAAGACCAAATGTGCCCGTTTGAGCATCTGAAATACACCCGAGGCCCCCGGGACCTCAACCAAACCTTCCAACATATCCCATAGCATCATTCAAACTTAGTCGAGCTATCGAAACACCAAAAACAACTCAAAAACACAAAAATCACATCAAATTCAAGCCTATGAACTTTAAAACATCTAAATTTTGCCAACGATGCCGAAACCAACCAAAACACATCCGATTGAATTTAAAATTTGCACACATATCCAAAATGACATTACGAACCTACTCCAACTTCCAGAATTCCATTCTAATCCTGAAAGCCCATTTTCCCCTGCTGACCGGAAATCGCCAAAAACTAACTTTCACCAATTCAAGCCTAATTCTACACCGGACATCAAAACATCATTCTGAAAACACTCGTAAGTCTCAAATCACCTAAAGAAGCTACTCGAGCCATAAAATCCACATTCCGAGTTCGTTTACCAATAAGTCAACTCCCAGTTGACCTTTTCAGCTATTAAGCTAATTTAAGAGACTAAGTGCCTCAGTTCTCACCACGACCACTCTGAACCCGAACCAACCGACCCAATACAACATAAATAGGCTAAGCAACATATGATAAAGTAGAAACGGGGGAAACGAGGCTAATCTCATGGAACGACCGGCCGGGACGTTACACTTCCAAACTATTTTGTCTTCGTTTACTGTAGTTCCTTGAATTTGTTCTAGAACCTTGAAGAGTTCAGCTATCCTACTTTAGAAATCTTCTAAATTTAATGTCCTTATACATATATTTTTTCACCTTTATGTTATCTTCATGCTCTAAAAATGTGATATTCTATTTGTTTCTTTTATAATAGGGACAAAGTTCTTAAATAGTGGTGACAACGAAGGAGGATCTTGATTCTAAGGAACTCAATGTTTTTCTTTTTGGTTATATGTAAATACGTACAATGACAATGATGTATTACATAGTATATATGCGGAGGAGCTTAAGCCTAAGGCACTCAATATTTTTGCTTTTTGGTTATATGTATATGCATACAATGACAATGAAGTATTACATAGTGTATATGAGGAGGATCTTGAATCTAAGGCACCCAATATTTTGCATTTATATTATATGTATATGCGTACAATAAAATTTTAGTATTGCATAGTATATATGTAACTGAATTTTTAGTAATGGAAGTGTATAGTATTTTGTTTAGAAAATTCTTTTGGTGTTTATTAAATACTATTTGATGATCTTAAAATTATATATTAATGTAAACTCTAGCCTTCAGTTGCAACGAGAGTAATATTAATGGCGAGTTTCAGTTGCCACAAAAAATCACTATTCAGTAAGAGTTATTAGAGTTTCCGCTGATGGCAAATCATTTTTGTTGCAACTAAGTCGCCACTAAATGTCATTCTAGAGTAGCGCTATTAGAGTTGCCACTAATGGAAAATCATATTGTGGCAACTAAGTCGCCACTAAATATCACTCTTTAGTATCCGTATTAGAGTTTCCATGGATGGCTAACCATTTTTGTGGAAACTAAGTATCCACTAAATATCACTTTACAGTAGCGCTTTTAGAGTTTCCACTGATGAATAATTGTTTTTGTAGAGACTAAGTCGTCACTAAATGTTACTCTTCAATAGCGACTTCAATAAAATCAGTCTGGTGGAACTCTTTCTTGTCGAGTACATTAAGTTTTTGTAGCGACAACTTCCTCACAAAATGTATACATTCTGTGGCGACCTCATGTTGTCTCCACTAGTAACATTCAATAATGGAAGCACTTGCAGCAGTTCCACAGTTGCTACTGTAAACATTTAGTGCGACAATTAATGATTTTGTGCCGACTTTGGTCGCCACTAAACGACTGATTTCTTGTAGTTACAAAAGTCACAAAATTGGGAAGCCCATTCAACCACTAGTCCATCCCTTCAAAATTTACCAAAAATTCAATACCAAATCGACACCCAAATCCCCAATTTAAAAACATCAAATCCCTAGCCTCAACACCCAAAATTACACCTCAAAAACACACAATCAAGATGGAAAAATCTATGAGGAAACATAATTATTGAGTAAATTTAACCACAAGTGACTTACCTCAAGAATCCTTTTGAAATCCCTCTTAAAATCGCCTAATCCCGAGCTTGGAATGTTCAAAAATGAAGAAAACCCACAGAACCCTGGTTTTAATAATCTACCCAGGCTTTCTCGCTTTTGCGGTCCAAATATTCGCTTTTGCGGTCACTACTCCAATTATGCGGAAAACTCTCCACTCCCGATCTCGCGCACCTGCGGTCAAGCCTCTGCATCCGCAGGTGCGGTCCTGATCATATGAATGTCACTTCTGCAAACACCCCTTGCAGCTCCTCTGCTTCTGTGGAACCACTCACGCACCTGCGGGCTCACAGATGCGTAATCTCCCTCCCACATGGACCCTCCAACAGTCTAGTAGACCTCACTTTTGCGATAAACCCTCCGCTTCTGTGACCACGCAGGTGAGGAAAATCCTTCGCACCTACAACCACAACCTTCTTCACTCCTCACCCCTTTTAACTAAAGTATTAATCCGATAATCCCTTGAACTTTACATGAGGCCCTCGAGACCTCAACCAACTATACCAATAAGTCCTAAAACACGATACGAACATAGTCAAGCCTTCAAATCACATCAATCAACACTAAAATAACGAATTGCGCATCGATTCATGCCTAATGAACTTTGAACTTATAATTTCCACATTTGATGTCGAAACCTATCAAATCACGTCTGATTGTCCTCAAACTTTGCACACCAGTAACAAATGACACCATGGACCTACTCTTCTTGGAACCCAATCCGAGCCCAATAACTATAAAGCCACCATCGGTCAAATATTTAAATCTCTAAGTTCAGCTATTTCAAGCCTAATTCAACTACGCACCTCTTATTTAAAACCCAGACACACGCCTAAGTTCAAAATTATCCAACGGAGCTAACGGAACAATCAAAACTCCACTTCGGAGTCATCTACACATAAGTGAACATTGGGTCAACCTTTTCCACTTAACCTTCCAACCTTGAGACTAAGTTTTTCAATTCATTTCAAAACCTCTCCGGACTTAAATAACCTACTCTGGCAAGTCTCATAACAAAAATTAAGCATGGAAAGAATAGTAAACGGGGGAATGGGGATACAAATCTCAAAATGATCGGCTAGGTCATTACATCATCCCTCTTAAACAAATGTTCATCCTCGAATGGGTCTAGAAACGTACCTGAAGTCTCAAAATAGCGTGGATATGTGCTCTGCATCTCCTGCTTGGTCTCCCAAGTTGCCTGCTCAACTGTCTAACCTTTCCATTACACCTTCAGTGAAGCTATCTCCTTTGACCTCAGCTTTCGAACCTGCCAATCCAAAATGGCCACCGGCTCCACTACATAAGTCAAATCAGCATACTTCCGGAGGATAGATACATGAAATACTGGATGCACACTCGACAAACTAGGTGGCAACGCAATCTTGTAAGCCACCTCTCCAACCCTCTTAAGTACTTCAAATTGCCCAATATACGGAGGGCTCAACTTTCCCTTCTTTTCGAACCTCATAACACCATTCATGGGTGACACCTTGAGTAGTGCCTTATCCTAAACAATGAAAGCAACATCATGAACCTTCCGATTTGCGTAACTCTTATGTCTAGACTGCACCATGCGAAGTCAATCCTGAATCAATTTAACCTAGTACAAAGCATCGTGGACCAAGTCGATACCCAATATCCTAGCCTCACCCGGCTCAAACCAACCCACCGGAGACCGACACCGTCTCCCATACAAAGTATCATATAGAGAAATCTTAATACTCGACTGGTAGTCATGGTTGTAGGCAAACTCTGCGTGCCCAGAGATTGATCCCAAGAACCTCAAAACTTAATGACACAAGCGCGTCACATGTCCTCCAATATCTTAATAGTGCGCTCGGACTATCCATTCGTCTGAGAGTGAAATGCTGAACTCACCTCAATCTGGGTCACCAACTCATATTGCACTGCTCTACAATACTGCAATGTAAACTGCGTGCCCTGATCTGAAATGATGTACACTGGCACATGGTGAAGGAAAACAATCTCACGAATGTAAATCTCATCCAACCACTCCAAAGAAAAGTAGTCCCGTCTAGAATGAAGTGCGCAGACTTGGTCAGCCGATCCACAATCACCCAAATAATATCAAACATCCTCGAAGGATTCCAACTACAAAGTCCAAGGTGATATGCTTCCATCTCCACTCTAGAATCTCAAGCCTCTGAAGCAATCTGCCCAATCTCTGATACTCATAATTCACATGCTGACAGTTAAGGCACCGAGCTACAAACCCCACTATATCCTTCTTCTTTCTCATCCACCAATAATGTTGCCACATGTTCTAGTACATCTTTGCGGCACCCGGATGAATAGAATATTGCAAACTATGGGCCTCCTCGAGAATAAACTCACGTTGCCCATCTACATTAGGCACACAAATCCGAATTTGCATTCTTAACACCCCATTATCCCTAGTAATAACATTTGTGGCATCACCGTGCTGAGCTGCGTCCTTAAAGACACGCAAATGGAGATGATCATACTGGCGATCTCTAATTCAATAATATAAGCAAGACCGAGAAAACACACAAGCTAGGACCTCGCTGGGCTACAAAATATCTAATTACACGAACTGGTTTGCCAAGGACTGAAGATCAACTGCAAGCGATCTCTCATCATTAGGAATAAATGCAAGGTTATATTACTCATCGCCTTTCTATTCAAGGTATCGACCATAATATTGGCCATCCCGGGATGATACAGAATCGTGATATCATAATCCTTTAGCAGCTCCAACCATCTCCGCTGCCTCAAATTTAGATACTTTATTGTTGGGCCTTCAAATAATAAATCACTCGGCCGGGGACAAATTCTAGAGAACCTCTCTACTCAATCCTTGACAAACTCGTCATCGCCAACGTCACAATCTTAGCATGACAATAAATAATAGCATGACATGGAGACAACCAATTCATACCCAAGATAACATTGAAATCAACCATACTAAGCAATAAGAGATCAACTCTCGTCTCTAATTCCCCAATAGTCACTACACATTTTTGATATACACGGTACACAATAATGGTATCGACCACTAGCGTAGATAAATGAGTAGATGAAACCAAGGAATCACAGGGCATATCAAGATAATGAGAAAAATACGATGATACATATGAGTAAGTGGCACTATGGTCAAATAATACAGAAGCATCCATGTGGCATACTAAGACAATACCTATGATCATTTTATCTGAAGCAACGACATATGGTCTGGCAGGAATAACTTAGAATTGGGCATGGCAGCCACCTGATTGACCTCCCCCTCTTGGGCGGCCCCTAGCTGCTTGAACCCCACCCGAGCTAGCTAGGCGGTTGGTAAAGTAATTGGTGGTGAAACCATAGCCTGACTCATCTGCTAAACTAGCCCTCCCATAAGGTGGGGGGAAACCTCTTCACGTGACCCAACTCTCCACACTCAAAACATTCCCTTTCGGAAAATTGCGGCAAATACCGAGGTGGACCCCGAGAATCGAATAACTACTAGAAGAACCTGGTGCATATGAACCCTGAACTGAAGGCGCACGACATGAACTCTAGGCTGGGAGAGCACCGAGGGATGACTAACCTGGTCTAGCACTATATGAACCATGGTTGGCTGATGCACCATGGTGAACTAACCGAGCCATCGGACCTATAAGGACAACCCTACCTTTGGTAAGACTACCCGTTGACTTTGAACTATATCTAGCTGCCAAGTAATATCAACCACCTCATGAAATGTAGCACCTGATACACTCTCCCGAGTCATAACGAAATAGAACTGGTAGTAGAGTTCTTCAATGAACCTCATAATCCTCTACCTCTCAATAGGAACCAGCTAAACTGCGTGACGATCCAACTCCGAGAACCTCATCTCATACTGGGTCACAAACATGCCATCTTATCGTAGCTTCTCAAACTGTATGCACAGCTCCTCCCTCCGAGTCTCCGACAAAAACTTCTCCTAGAAGAGAACGGACAACTCATGCCATGTAAGTGGTGCTGCACCGACTGGCCTGTATCTCTCATATGACTCTTATCATCTGAAAGTATCCCCAATAAACTGAAAAGTAGTGCATGAAACCCCACTAGACTCCAGAATTCCCCTCGTGCAAAGAATCGGTTATCACATGTCAAAGAAGTCCTGGCATAGTCTAACTTAGCCCCACTAAATGATGGAAGTTGGAGCCTACCGAACTTTTTTAGTCTACTCTTCTCATCATTAGCCATCACGGGACCCATCTAGGCCAGAGGTGCTACAACCGGCTAGGCTGGTTGTACCCCAAATTTCTGAAGCCCCTGCATCACCTTCTTTGGAGTACGGTCGGGGGCAGTCTGGGTACCCTCTCTGGCCTAAGAAGTGGCTGGCGTAGTCTGAACAAAAACTGCCTGAGCAAAGCTGGTGCACACAATCAAAATCTGAGCCAAACCTCTTGAAGGCCTAGAATCACAATATGCACAATTGGTGCCCTAGCTGGCCCCATTGTCCAAACCATATATGGTACCTGCTCCTGAGCTGGAGCAACTTATGGATTAGCAGGTATTGCTCTACGAGCTTCACCTATGCCCTACCGCGACCTCGACCTCCTGTGGCCCAAGGTAGTGGTACTGGTAGCATGTATCCTCGCCATCAGTAGGGGAATAAGATAATAAAATTATAGTTCTTGGAATCAACAAATCCACATGACAAGAATACAAGAATATGATATTTTTCTAAGGGTTTGGCAGCCTCTCAAAGATAAGTAAAGACGTCCCCATACCGATTCGCAAGACTCTACTAAACCTATTCATGATTCGTGAGACCTAGGTAACCTAGTCATTGATACCAACTTGTCACGACCCAAACCAACTCGTCGTGATGGCGCCTATCATGGTACTAGGCAAGCAGACTATTCAGACATTTCTAACACTTTAGATCTTTAAAAGACACTAAAAAAGATTCAATAAATGAAATTCTCTTTAAAACAGGATAGGAAATCATAACTCGATACATAAATTCTTCCAAGCATCGGGGTGTCACTGAGTACATGCGCATCTACAAAATGACAAAGTCTAGTACACTGTCTAGAAAGTAAAACGGAATAAATAAACTGAAAGATAAGGGAGGAGAGTCAAGTCCTGTCAATTCCTCAAGCAGTTACCTCGATGATCTCCGAAGATCTAGACTTTGTAAATCAGCAACTGCCGTGACCGGAAGCACCTGGATCTACACACGAGGTGTAGGGTGTAGCGTGAGTACAACCAACTCAATAAGTAAAAAATATAACCTTTGGAGTGAAAGTAGCGGCGAGTCCAATTATTAAAATCGACTTTCACATTTAAGTGTACGAAAAGTTATGGAAAATATGACAGTGATATCCAAGAAATTCATAATTAAACAGGATTAAATGCAAGGCTACCTATACTCCTCGCCTTTCTATTTAAGGTATCGTCCATAATATTGGACTTCCCGGGAGGATACAGAATGGTAATATCTTAATCCTTTAGAAGCTACAACCATCTCTGCTGCCTCTTATTTAGATCATTTATTGTTGGGCCTTCAAATAAGATATCACTCCCCCGGGGACCAATTCTAGAGAACCGCTCGACTCGATCCTTGACAAACCCGGCATCGCCAACGTCACAATCTTAGCGTGACAATCTAGAATATCATTACATGGAGACAACAAATTACTACCCATGATGAAGTTGAAATCAACCATACTAAGCAATAAGAGATCAACTCTCGTCTCTAATCCCCCAATAGTCACTACACATTATCGATATACAAGGTCCACAATAACGGTATTGCCCACTAGCGTAGATAAAGGAGCAGATGAAACCAAGGAATCATGGGGCATATCCAGATAATGAGAAAAATACGACGATACATACGAATAAGTGGCACTAAGGTCAAATAATACAGAATCATCCATGTGGAATACTTAGACAATACCTGTGATCATTATGTCTGAAGCAACGACATATGGTCTGGCAGGAATAACATACAATTGGTCCTGGCCGCCACCTAATCGTCCTCCCCCTCTTGGGCGGCCCCTAGCTTCTTGAGCCCACTCGAGATGGCTAGGCGGGTGGTGAAGTAATTGGTGCTGAAATCATGGCCTGACTCATCTGTTGAACTAGCCCTCCCATAAGTCGGGGGCAAAAGATCTTGGCATGACCCAAATCTCCAGACTCAAAACATTCCCTCTCAGAAAATTTTGGCAAATACAGAGGTGGACCCCGAGAACCAAATAACTACCGGAAGAACCTGGTGCATATGAACCTTGAACTGAAGGTTCACGACATGAACTGTAAGCTGGGAGAGCACTGAGGGATGACTAACCTGGTCTAACACTGTATGAACCATGGTTTCCTGACGCACCATGGTGAATTGATCGAGCCATCGGACCTATAAGGAGAACCCTAGCTTTGGTAAGACTGCTCGCCGACTTTGAACCATCTCTAGCTGCCGAGCAATATCAACCACCTCGTCAAATACAACACCTTATACACTCTCCCGGGTCATAACGAGACGGAACTTGTAGTAGAGTTCATCAACGAACCTCATAATCCTCTCCCTCTGTATGGGAACCAACTAAACTGCGTGACGATCCAACTCTGAGAACCTCATCTCATACTGGGTCACAAACATGACATCCTATCATAGCTTCTCAAACTGTATGCGTAGCTCCTCCCTCCGAGTCTTTGGCAAAAACTTCTCCTAGAAGAGAACGGACAACTGATGACATGTAAGTGGTGCTGCACCGACTGGCCTGCATCTCTCATAGGCCTCCTATCATCTGAAAGCATCCCCAGTAAACTGAAAAGTAGTGCATGAAACTCCACTAGACTCCAAAATACCTGTCGTGCAAAGAATCTGTTATCACATGTCAAAGAAGTCCTAGCATACTCTCACTTTGCCCCACTAAATGATGGAGGCTGGAGTCTTCCGAACATGTCTAGTCTCTTCTGTTCATCCTTAGCCATCGCAGGACCCATCTAGGCCTGAGATGCTATAACCGGTTGGGCTGGTCGTACCCCAAATGTCTGAAGTCGCTGCATCACCTTGTTTGGAGAACGGTCGGCGGGAGTCTAGGTACCTCCCCTGGCCTAATAAATGGCTGGCGCGGTCTGAATTGAAACTGCCTCAGCAAAGCTGGTGCACACAGTCAAAATCTAAGCCAAAAACTCATGAAGGCCTGGAATCACAATGGGCAGAACTGGTGCCTTAACTGACCCCACTGGCCAAACCATATATGGTACCTACTCCTGAGCTGGAGAAACTTGTGGATCAGCCTGTGTTGCTCTAGCTGTTGTACGAGCTTCACCTCTGCCCCTACCGCGGCCCCCACCTTCCGTGGCCCAATATGGTGGTACTGGTGGTTGTCTGACCTGACTGGTAGCATATGTCCTCACCATCTGTAAGAGAATATGATAATAAAAATTTAGTTCTTGGAATCAACAAATCTGCATGACAAGAATACAAGAATGTGAAATAAAGGTTTGGCAGCCTCTTAAAGATAACTAAAGACATCTCCACACCGATTCGCAAGACTCTAAACCTACTCATGATTCGTGAGACCTAGGTAACTTAGGCTTTGATACCAACTTGTCATGACCCAAAACAAACTCGTCGTGATGGCGCCTATCTTGGTACTAGGCAAGAAAACTATTCAGACATTTCTAACACTTTAAATCTTTAAAAGATACTAAAAAATATTTAATAAAAGAAATTATCTTAAAAAAGGATAGGAAATAATAATTCAATACATAAGCTTTTTCAAGAATCGGGGTGTCACTGAGTACATGCGCATCTACAAAATGACAAAGTCTGGTACACTGTCTAGAAAGTAAAATGGAATAAATAAACTGAACGATAAGGGAGGGGAGTCAAGGTCTGTGAATTCCTCAAGCAGTTACCTCGATGATCTCCGAAGATCTAGACTTTTCAAATCAGCAACCACCGTGACCGGAAGCACCTGGATCTACACAGGAGGTGTAGGGTGTAGCATGAGTACAACAAACTCAATAAGTAAAAAATCTAACCTTTAGAGTGAAAGTAGCGACGAGTCCAATTATTAAAATCCACTTTCAACATTTAATTGTATGGAAATTTATGGAAAATATGACAGTGATATCTCATAAATTCATAATTTAACAAGTAGAGAGAAAAATTTAGACATGCTTTCAGATTTGCAATAAAACTCAACATACAACATAGCAGATCCAACCCAAATGTATGTAAACCAAAGAAGATTCAGCCCAAATGCAAATAAACCAGGGTAGATCCAACCCAAATGTAAATAATTGCTAGCAATTGTGCCCACTGTGGATGTGCAGACTCCGGAGGGGCCGATCCAGCCCAAACCCAATAAAAATCCAAATCAAGGCATCAATCAATAAGCCCTGTTGTTGAGTTCAGCACGTTCCCATAAATATCACTCACAATAACCATCAGTCTCGCTCAATAACTTATCTCTCCAGTTTTCTTGCTCACTAAAATCACGTTATTCAACCCAAAAAATAATTATATGAACAGATTTCTAACATGATTGACAACTTAATTGTTCCACTAATATGAAAAAATACGGGTAACAAAAAGCTTAATCAACTATGCGGTTCCATGGAATCAACCGAGTCACAGTTCTTACGGTGCATGTCTACAGGGCCTTCACCTAGCACATGCATCACCTAAAAACCAATCACATAATACGAAATTCGGTTTTATACCCTTAGAACAAATTTTGGAAGTGTTATTTACCTCGAATGGTGCGAAACTCTATTCCGAAAATCCCCTTCCTCGCGAAACGGCCTCCAAATGTCTCTAATATAGTCACAAACAATTCCATACAATCAACACGAGCTAAAGGAATCAATTCCAGATGAAATTACTAAGTGCTTAACTAAAACTCAAAAAGTCCACTCAAAAGTAGGCCCTCGGGCCCACGCCTCAGAATCCAATAAAAGTCATGAAATTCGGAAGCCCATTCAACCACCAGTACAACCCTTCAAAATTTACCAAAATTCAACACTAAATCGACACCCAAATCCCAAATATAAGCTCTCCAAATCCCTAGCCTCAACTGCCAAAATTACACCTCAAAACCACACAATCTAGGTAGGAAAATCAATGGGGAAAATTAATTATTGAGTAAATTTAACCACCAGTGACTTACCTCAATAATCCCTTCAAAATCCCTCTCAAAATCGCCTAATCCCGAGCTTCGAATATTCAGAAATTAAGATAACCCACAAAACCCTAGTTTTAATAATCTGCCCATGCTTTCTCGCTTTTGCGGTCCAAAAATTTGTTTCTACGGTACCGCTTCTGTGGTCACTAATCCGTTTTTGTGGAAAACAATCCACTCTAGGCCTCTTGCACATGCGGTCAAGCCTCCATATATGAGGGTATGCTCCTACGCAAATGAAGGACGCTTTTGTGGACACCCCTTATTAGACATGATTTCTAACATTATAGACATCTCAATTGTTCTATTCATATTGAAAAATACAAGTAACAACAAGCATAATCAACTATTCAGTTCCATGGAATCGACCGAGCCACAATTTTTACGTTGCACGCCTACATGCCCGTCACCTAGCATATGTGTCACCTCCACACCAATCACATAACAAAAAATTCGGGGTTTCATACCCTCTGAAATTTTTTTAGAAGTGTTACTTACCTCAAACTGTGCGAAACTCTATTACAACAAGCCCTTGCCTCGCGACATAACCTACAAATGCCTTGAATCTAGTCACAAATAGTTCGCTACAATCAACACGAGCTAAAGGAATCAATTCTCCATGAAATTACTAAGTGCTTAATTAAAAGTCAAAAAGTCCACTCAAAAGCCGTTCCCCGAGCCAACGTCTTGGAATCCAACAAAAGTCATAAAATCCGGAAGCCTATTCAATCACGAGTCCAACCCTACCAAATTTCGCCAACGTTGCCGAAACCAACCAAAACACATCCGATTGACCTTAAAATTTGCACACATATCCCAAATGACATTACGAACCTGCTCCAACTTCCAGAATTCCATTCCGATCCCGATACCCTATTTTCCTCTGTCGATTGGAAATCGCCAAAAACTAACTTTCGGCAATTCAATCCTAATTATACACCGGACATCAAAACTTCATTCCGAACTCAATCATAAGTCCCAAATCACCTAACAAAGCTATCCGAGCCATAAAATCCACATTCCGAGGTCTTTTACCAATAAGTCAACTCCCAGTTGACTTTTTCAACTCTTAAGCTAATTTAAGAGAATAAGTGCCTCAGTTCTCACCACGACCACTCCGAACCCGAACCAACCTACCCAATACTATTAAATAGGTTAAGAAACATATGATAAAGCAGAAACGGGAGAAACGGGGCTAATCTCATGGAACGACCGGCCGGGTCGTTACACTTCAAAACTATTCTGTCTTCGTTTGCTGTAGTTCCTTGAAATTGTTCAAGAATCTTGAAGAAATAAGCTATCCTAATTTAGAAATCTTCTGAAGTTAATGTTATTATACGTATATTTTTTTACCTTGATGTTACTTCAAGCTCTAACAATGTCATATTCTATTTGTTTCTTAAATAATAGGGACAAAGTTCTTAAACAGTGGTGACAATGAAAGAGGATCTTGAAGCTAAGGCACTCAATGTTTTGCTTTTTGGTTATATGTAAATGCGTACAATGACAATAAAGTATTACGTAGTATATATGCGTATAAGCTTAAGCCTAAGGCACTCAATATTTTTCATTTTGGTTATATGTATATGCATAAAAATGACAATGAAGTATTACATAGTATATATGCGGAGGATCTTGTAACTAAGGCACTCAATATTTTTCATTTTTATTATATCTATATGCGGACAATGAAAATGAAGTATTGCATAGTATATATGTAGCTGAACTTTTAGTAATGGAAGTGTTTAGTATTTGATTTAGGAAATTCTTTTCGTGTTTATTAAATACTATTGGATGATCTTAAACTTATATATTAATGTAAACTCTAGTATTCAGTTGCTACTAGAGCAATATTAATGGCGAGTTTCAGTTGCCACAAAAAATAACTATTTAGTAGCGTTATTAGAGTTTCCACTGATGGCAAATCATTTTTGTGGCAACTAAGTCGCCACTAAATGTCATTCTACAGTAGCGCTATTAGAGTTTCCACTAATGGAAAATCATTATTGTGGCAACTAAGTCGCCACTAAATGTGACTCTTTAGTATCGGTATTAGAGTTACCACGGATAGCTAACCATTTTTGTGGAAACTAAGTCTCCACTAAATATCACTCTACAATAGTGCTTTTAGAGTTGCCATTGATGATTAAATGTTTTTGTAGCGACTAAGTCGCCACTAAATGTTACTCTTCAGTAGCGACTTCAATAAAATCTGTCTGGTGGAACTCTTTCTTATGGCGAGTACATTAAGTTTTTGTAGCGACAACTTCCTCACAAAATGTATACATTCTGTGGAGACCTCATGTTGTCGCCACTAGTAACATTCAGTAATGGAAGCACTTGCAGCAGTTCCGCAGTCGCTACTGTAAACCTTTAGTGGCGATAATTAGTGATCTTGTGGCGACTTTGATCGCCACTAAAAGACAAATTTCTTGTAGTTACAAAAGTCACAAAATTTGGAAGCCCATTCAACCACGAGTCCATCCCTTCAAAATTTACCAAACATGCAACACCAAATCGACACCCAAATCCCCAATTTAAACTCTCGAAATCCCTAGCCTCAACTCCCAAAATTACACCTCAAAACCATACAATCATGGTGGAAAAATCAATGAGGAAACATAACTATTGAGTAAATTTAACCACAAGTGACTTACCTCAAGAATCATTTTGAAATCCCTCTCAAAATCTCCTAATCCCGATCTTGGAAAGTTCAAAACTGAAGGAAACCCACGGAACCCTGGTTTTCATAATCCGCCCATTTTTTCTCGCTTTTGCTGTCCAAATATTCGCTTTTGCGGTCACTACTCCACTTCTGCGGAAAACTCTCCACTTCCGATCTCGCGCACCTGCGGTCAAGCCTCTGCATCCGCGGGTGCGGTCCTGTTCATATGAATGTCAGTTCTGCAAACACCCCTTCCAGCTCCTCTGCTTCTGTGGAACCACTCACGCGCCTGCGGGCTCACAGATGCGGAATCTCCCTCACACCTAGACCCTCCAACAGTCGAGTAGACCTCGCTTCTTTGGATAAACCCTTTGCTTCCGTGACCACACAGGTGCAGACAATCCTTGGTACCTACAACGACAACCTTCCTCACTCGTCACCCCTTTTAACTAAAATATTAATCTGATAATCCCCCGAACTTCACATGAGGCCCTCGAGACCTCAACCAAATATACCAACAAGTCCTAAAACACTATACGAACATAGTCAAGCCTTCAAATCACATCAAACAACGCTAAAAAATGAATTGCACATCGATTCATTCCTAAGGAACTTTGAACTTCTAATTTCCACATTGATGTCGAAACCTATCAAATCACGTCTGATTGACCTAAAACTTTTCACACCAGTAACAAATGACACCATGGACCTACTCTAACTATTGGAACCCGAATCCGATCCTAATAACCATAAAGCCACCCTCGGTCAAATTTTTAAATCTCTAAGTTCAGTCATTTCAAGCCTAATTCAACTACGAACCTCTAATTCAAAACCCAGACACACGCCCAAGTCCAAATTTATCGAACGGAGCTAACGGAACCATCAAAATTCCATTCCGGAGTAATCTACATATAAGTGAACATCGGGTCAACCTTTTCCACTTATCCTTCTAACCTTGAGACTAAGTATCTCAATTCATTTCCAAACCTCTCCGGACCTGAACCACCGACCATTGCAAGTCTATATCAACAATTAAGCATGGAAAGTATAGTAAATGGGGAAATGGGTCTACAACTCTCTAAATGACCGGCTAGGTCGTTACATCATCCTTCTTAAACAAATATTCGTCCTCGAACGGGTCTAGTAATGTACCTGGAGTCTCAAAATGGCGTGGATATGTGCTCTGCATCTCCCTCTTGCTCTCCCAAGTGGCCTGCTCAACTGGATATCCTCTCTATTATGCCTTCACTAAAGCTATCTCCTTTGACCTTAGCTTTCGAACCTGCCAATCGAAAATGGCCACCGGCTCTACTTCATAAGTAAAATCACCAAACTTCTGGAGGATAGAAACATGAAATATTGGATGCACACTCGACAAACTAGGTGGAAACGCAAGCTTGTCAGCCACATTTCCAACCCTCTGAAGTACTTCAAACTGTCTAATATACCGAGGGCTCAACTTTCCCTTCTTCTGGAACCTCATAACACCCTTCATGGGTGACACCTTGAGTACCACCTTCTCCCCAACAATGAAAGCAACACCATGAACCTTCCGATTGGCGTAACTCCTCTGTCTAGACTGCACTATGCGAATATGATCCTTAATCAATTTAACCTTGTCCAAAGCATCATGAACCAAGTCAATACCCAATAGCCTAGCCTCACCCGGCTCAGACCAACCCACCTGAGACCGACACCGTCTCCCATACAAAGTATTATACGGAGCAATCTTAATGCTCGACTAGTAGTCGTGGTTGTAGGCAAACTCCGCATGCGGCATAGACTGATCCCAAGAACCCCAAAACTCAATGACACAAGCGCGTAACATGTCCTCTAATATTTGAATATTGCGCTCGGACTGTCCATTCGTCTGAGACTGAAATGCTGAACTCAACTCAACCCGGGTCACCAACTCATGTTGCACTTCCCTACAATATTGCAATGTAAACTGCGTGCCGCGATCTGAAATGATGGACACCGGCACACCGTGAAGCAAACAATCTCACGAATGTAAATCTCATCCAACCACTCCAAAAAATAAGTAGTCCTATGTGGAATGAAGTGCGCAGACTTGGTCAGTCGATCCACAATCACCCAAATAGTATCAAACATCCTTGAAGGAGTTCAACTACAAAGTCTGCGGGTTCTAATACATCTTCGCAGCACCCGGATGAATAGAATATTTCAAACTATGGGCCTCCTCGATAATAATCTCACGTAGCCCATCTACATTAGGCACACAAATCCGACTTTGCATTCTTAACACCCCATTATCCCCAATAGTAACATTTGTGGCATCACCGTGCTGAGCTGTATCCTTAAAGACATGCAAATGGAGATCATCATATTGGAACTCTATGATTCAATCATATAAGGAAGACCGAGAAAACACACAAGCTAGAACCTCGCTGGGCTACGAAATATCTAATTACATGAACTGGTTTGCCAAGAACTGAAGATCAATTGCAAGCGGTCTCTCATCAACAAGAATAAATGCAAGGCTACCTATACTCATCGCCTTTCTATTTAAGGTTTCGGCCACAATATTGGCCTTCCCGGGATGATACAGAATGGTGATATCTTAATCCTTTAGCAGCTTCAACTATCGCCACTGCCTCAAATTTAGATCCTTTATTTTTGGGCCTTCAAATAAGAAATCACTCTGCCGGGGACAAATTCTAGAGAACCTCTCTACTCGATCCTTGACAAACCCGGCATCGCCAACATCACAGTCTTAGCGTGACAATATAGAATAGCATGACATGGAGAGAACCACTTCATACCCAAAACAACATTGAAATCAACCATACTAAGCAATAAGAGATCAAGTCTCGTCTCTAATCCCCCAATAGTCACTACACATTTTCGATATAAATAGTCCACAACAATGGTATCGCCCACTAGTGTAGATAAATGAGTAGATGAAACCAAGGAATCACGGGGCATATCCAGATAATGAATAAAATACGATATGGCATAATTAGAGAATACTTGTGATCATCGTGTCTGATGCAACGACATATGGTCTGGCAGGAATAGCTTAGAATCTGGCATGGACGCCACCTGATCAGCCTCCCTCTTCTGGGTGGCCCCAAGCTGATTGAGCCCCACCCGAGCTGGCTAGATGGGTGGTGAAGTAATTGGTGCTGAAATCATGTCCTGAATCATCTGCCGACCGAGCCCTCCCAAAAGGCGGGGGGAAAACCTCTTCACATGACCCAAATCTCCACACTCAAAACATTCTCTCTCAGAAAATTGCGAAAATACTGAGGTGGACCCCGAGAAAAGAATAACTACCAGAAGAACCTGGTGCATATGAACCCTGAACTGAAGGCGCTCAACATGAACTCTAAGTTGGGAGAGCACTGAGGGATGACTAGTCTGGTCTAGCACTGTATGAACCATGGTTGGCTGATGCACCATGGGGAACTGATCGAGCCATCAGACATATAAGGACAACCCTAGCTTTGGTAAGACTGCCTGCCGAGTTTGAACCATCTCTAGCTAGCGAGCAATATCAACCACCTCATGAAATGTAGCACCTGATACACTCTCACGAGTTATAACAAAATAGAACTAGTAGTAAAGTTCTTCAATGAACCTCATAATCCTCTACCTCTCAGTGGGAACCATCTAAACTGCGTGACGAGCCAACTCCGAGAACCTCATCTCATATTGGGTCACAAACATGCCATCCTATCATAGGTTCTCAAACTATATGCGCAACTCCTCCCTCCGAGTCTCTAGCACAAACTTCTCCTAGAAGAGAACAAACAACTTTTGCCATGTAAGTGGTGCTGCACCGACTGGGCTGCATCTCTCATAGGCCTCCTATAATCTGAAAGCATCCCCATTAAACTTAAAAGTAGTGCATGAAACCCCACTAGACTCCAGAATACCCATCGTGCAAATAATCTGTTATCATATTTCAAAGAAGTCCTGGCATAGTCTAGCTCCACTAAATGATGGAGGCAGGTGTCTTTCGAACTCATCTAGTCTCATCTGCTCATCATTAGCCATCACGGGACCCATATAGGCCTGAGCTGCTGCAACCGACTGGGCTAGTTGTACCCCAAATGTCTGAATTCCCTGCATCACCTCCTTTGGAGTACGTTCAGCGAGAGTTTGGGTAACTTCTCTGGCCTAAGAAGTGGCTGGCGCGGTCTGAACAAAAACTGCCTGAGCAAAGCTGGTGCACACAATCAAAATCTGAGCCAAAACCTCTTGAAGGCCTGGAATTACAATGGGCATAACTGGTGCCTTAGCTAGCCCCACTGGCCAAACCATATATGGTACCTACTCCTGAGCTGGAGCAACTTATGGATCAGCAAGTGTTGCTCTAGCTGTTGTACGAGCTTCACATATGCCCCTATCGCGGCCTCGGCCTCCCGTGGACCAATATGGTGGTACTGGTGGTTGTCTGTCCTGACTGGTAGCACGTGTCCTCACCAACTGTAAGGGAATATGATAACAAAATTATAGTTCTTGGAATCAACAAATCCGTATGACAAGAATACAAGAATGTGATATTTTCCGAAGGGTTTGGAAGCCTCTCAAAGATAAGTAAAGACGTCTCCATACCGATTCTCAAGACGCTACTAAACATATTCATGATTCATGAGACCTAGGTAACCTAGGCTTTGATACCAACTTGTCACGACCCAAAACCAACTCGTCGTGATGGAGCCTATCATGGTACTAGGCAAGCAGACTAATCAGACATTTCTAACACTTTAAATCTTTAAAAGATACTAGAAAACATTAAATAAAGGAAATTCTCTTAAAAACAGGATAGGAAATCATAAATCAATACATAAATTCTTCCAAGCATCGGGGTGTCACTGAGTACATGCGCATCTACAAAATGACAAAGTATGGTACACTATCTAGAAAGTAAAACGTAATAAATAAACTGAAAGATAAGGGAGGAGAGTCAAGGCTTGTGAATTCCTCAAGCATTTACCTCGATGATCTCCGAAGATCTAGACTTTGCAAATCAGCAACCGCCATGACCTAAAGCACCTGGATCTACACACGAGGTGTAGGGTGTTGCATGAGTACAACCAACTAAATAAGTAAAAAATCTAACCTTTGGAGTGAACTGCTGACGAGTCCAATTATTAAAATCCACTTTCAACATTTAACTGTATGGAAATTTATGGTAAATATGACAATGATATCTGAGAAATTCATAGTTTAACAGGTAGAGAGAAGAATTTAGACATGCTTTAAGATTTGCAATAAAACTCAACATAGAACCGAGCAGATCCAACCCAAATGCATGTAAACTAGGGAAGATCCAACCCAAATGCAAATAAACTAGGGTAGATCCAACCCAAATGTAAATAACTGCTAGCAATTGTGCCTACTGTGGATGTGCAGACTCCGGAAGGGCCGATCCATCCCAAGCGCAATAAATATCCAAATCCTTGCATCAATCAATAAGCCCTGTTGTGGAGTGCAACATGTTCCCATCAATACCACTCACAATAACCCTCAGTCCCACTTAATAACTGATCTCTCCAGTTTTCATGCTCACTAAAATCACATTATTCAACCCAAAAAATAATTATATGACCAGATTTCTAACATGATTGGCAACTCAATTGTTCCACTCATATGAAAAAATATAGGTAACAACAAGCTTATTTAACTAGTCGGTTCCATGGAATCGACCGAGTAACAATTCTTATGGTGCATGTCTACAGGGCCGTCACCGAGCATCTGCATCACCTTAAAACAAATCTCATGATACGAAAGTTTCATACCCTTAGAACAAATTTTAGAAGTGTTACTTACCTGAAATAGTGCAAAACTCTATTCCAACAAGCCCTTGCCTCGCGAAACGTCCTCCAAATACCTCAAATCTAGTCACAAACAATTCCATAGAATCGACAGGAGCTAAAGGAATCAATTCCAGATAAAATTACTAAGTGCTTACCTAAATGTCAAAAAGTCCACTCAAAAGTAGGCCCTCGGGCCCACATCTCAGAATCCAACAAAAGTCACAAAATCCGGAAGCCCATTCAACCTCGAGTCCAACCCTCCAAAATTTATCAAAATTCAACACTAAATCGACACCCAAATCCCCAATATAAACTCTCCAAATCCCTAGCCTCAACTCCCAAAATTACACCTCAAAATAACACAATCTAGGTAGGAAAATCAATGGGGAACCATAATTAATGAGTAAATTTAACCACCAGTGACTTACCTCAAGAATCCCTCTCAAAATTTCCAAATCCGAAGCTTCGAATGTTCAGAAATAATGATAACCCACAGAACCCTAATTTTAATAATCTGCCCACACTTTCTCGCTTTTATAAGTCATAAAATGCAGAAGCCTATTCAATCACGAGTCCAACCGTACCAATTTTACCAAAATCTAACACCAAGTCAACATCCAAATCCCTAATTGAAGCACTCCAAATTCCTAGCCTCAACTCCCAAAATTACTCCTCAAAACCACACATTCTAGGTTGGAACAATTGGGAAACATAATAATTGAGTAAATTTAACCGCAAGTGACTTACTTGAAGAATCTCTTCTAAATACCTCTCTAAATTGCCTGATCCTGAGAATGGAATGTTCAAAAATGAAAAACCCACGGAACCCCATTTTAATATTCTGCCTAGGCTTTCTTGCTTTTGCAGTCAAAAAATATGTTTCTGCGGTCACTAATCCATTTTGGCGGAAAACACTCCACTCCAAACCTCAAGCACCTACGGTCAAGCCCGGAATCTACGGCTGTGCTCCTGCGCAAATGAAGGAAGCTTCCACGGACGCCCCTTCCAGCTCCTCCGCTTTTGCAGAACCACTCACGCGTTTGCCGGCTCGCAGATGCAGTATGTCCCTCGCATCTGCAACCCTACAACAGTCCAGCCAACCTCGCTTCGGTGATAAATCCTTTGCTTCCACGTCCAAGCAGCTTCAGACAATTCTTCACATGTGCAACAACAACCTTCCTCTCTCCTGGCCGCATCTGCGCTTCCTCCGCATGTACATGCGACCAATGCTCCGCACATGCGATTGCACCTGCATACTCCAACTATATCGCCCCTTTTTAACTCTAAACTTGATTCGTTAATCGCCCGAACATCAGATGAGGTCCGTGAGACCTCAAACGAATATACCAACAAGTGATAAAACATAATACGAACTTAGTCGAGCTTTCAAATCACCTCAAACAATGCTAAACCACGTATGGTGCATCGATTCAAGCCTAATGATCTTTGAACATCTAATTTTCACATTCAATTCCAAAACCTATCAAATCACATATGACCTCAAATTTTACACATCGGTCACAAATGACAACACATACCTACTACAACTCCCGGGACCCCAATATGAGCTCGTAATCACAAAAGCCAGTGTTGGTCAAACTTCTAATTCTCCAGCTTCCGCCATTTTGAGCCTAAAGCAACTACGGACTCCAATTCTATATCTGGATGCACTCCTATGTCCAAAATCATCAAATTGAGCTAACGCTTTTGTGGTGTATAAATTATATAAACTACTTAATTTGTGATGTATAAATTATGTAAATTAGGGTTTATTGCTCTTAATTTATGAAGTCGTATTCTCTTAATTTTTGTGATTGAACTATATTTGATTTGGAATTAAGAACATTGTACTTAAATTTAACTACATTATAACCCTAATCTGTTATGCAGTAATAGTTGTCTATTTGATTATGATTACTAGTTAATTCGCTGTGTAAATTATATAAACTAGGGTTTAGGGAATATTAAATTATGAACTTACGGCTCTTAATTTTATGATTTGAACTACATTGATTATAACTAATAAAACTCAAATATACGCACTTAAATTATTTAATGAATAATTAATTTGTTACAACAATATCAATTAGTTATGCAATTTATACATTTAAACTATAAATTTGTAATGACCCGGCCGGTCGTTCCGTGAGATTTACCCCGTTTCCCCCATTTATGCATTTGTCATATATTGCTAGCCTGTTTTTGTTCTGTTGGGTCAGTTGGTTTGGGTCCGGAGTAGTCATGGTAAGAATTGGGGCATTTAGTCTCTTAAAGTAGCCTAATAAGTTAAAAAAAAAAAACTGAGAGTTGACTTATTGGTGAACGACCTCGGAATATGGATTTTATTGTTCAGATAGCTTCGTTGGGTGATTTGGGGCTTAGGAGTGTATGCGGAATGAAGTTGTGATGTGCGGTGTAGAATAAGGCTTGAATTGATGAAAGTTAGTTTTTGGCGATTTCCGGTTGACAGTGGAAAATAGGCTATCGGGGTCGGAATGGGATTTCGAAAGTTTGAACAGGTCTGTGATATCATTTTGGGTATGTGTGCAAAATTTCAGGTCAATCAGAGGTGTTTTGGTTGGTTTCAGTGTAGTTGGAAAAATTTTGAAGTTTCAAAGTTCATAGGCTTGAATTTGATATAATTTTGGTCTTTTCATGTTGTTTTTTGTGTTTCGAAGGCTCGACTAAGTTAGAATAATGCTACGGGGGTGTGTTGGTATGTTTTTTTGGGGCCCCGAAGGGCTCGGGATTGATTTCGGATGGTTGGCGTAGTTTTGAACTTGGAAATTTGCAGCAAATGGCTGCTGGTGCAAGTTTCTAGTGTTGGCCGCACTTGCGGAAGGGTAGCTGCATGTGCGAAAGTCCATGCGCAGGTGAGAAAGGAGGCTAGGCAAGGGAAATCCGCAGGTGTGAAGAGATGGTCGCACCTGCAAAGCCGCAGGTGCGGAGAAGTGGCCGCAAGTGCGGTAATTGGTCTGTTAGTGGGATTGCGCAGGTGCGCACCTGGGACCGCAGGTGCGGAAATGGTGGGCAGAACTGTATAAAAGAGGCCTCCGTGAAATTTTGTTCACTCTACCATTGTTGCATGCGGTTGGACCTCTTTTGAAGGCAAATTAAAGAGGAAATTCGTGGTTCTTCAGTGAAGGTAAGTTCTCGGGTTGTTAAAATCGTTTTTATGCTATTTTGTTCGGATTAGGCTTGTAAATTGAAGGATTAAAGTACGAAAAGGTTTGGAAGAATGGGTGGAGGATTAGAAAATTCTTTTGGCAATTCGTGTAGGCAATTGTTGTCCGATTGTGGTGTTTTTGGTATGAGTAGAATCGTGGGAAGACGAGGTTTCTAGTGATGTAAAATTTATTGAATTCTGAGACGTGGGCCCGAGGCTCGGGATTGGCCGAATTTCGAGATTCTTGTATAATTTGATAGTTTTTGATTGGGTTGTGTTCCATTAGTATATAGTAGTGATGTTAAACTGGTTTTTGCTAGATTCGGAGCAATCATGAGCCAATTAGATGGGTAAGATCATAGCGGACTAGTGTTGTCCTGAGGGTATGAAACCCCGGACTACATATTTCTCACCTATTTTAGAATGGAGCACATGTCGGATGAAGAGTATGTGGCGTTCACTGATTTTTGGATTGGACTAGGTCCTCTCCGTGACAACTATTGAGTTGCATATTTTACTCAAAACCTTATGTTAAATTATGTCCTAAAGATTGTTGCAATATTTGGGCTACAAGCCATTTTTAGGGCCTCATGCCGATCTGTTTAGACCCCTTGGGGGCTTTTACTGCTGTTTTCCTCACTATTTATTGATGATTTCACTCATCCACATTGCGCTTACTGTTTTGGAAACTCAGCCTGATTTACACTACTTTGAGATTTAAAAATGATGTTTTGGGTCGAGTACCCTGTTTTACTGATTCGCCCGAGGGGCTTTTTCAAAGGTTCTGTTGAGTGAGGAAGAGGGCATGATTGTGAGGATATAATACTCCACAAGGTGGGTTGATATTAGTGCTTGGGATGAAGGAGCCCCTCCGGAGTTTGCACACACCCCTAGTGAGCGCACCGAGTACCCAGTGACGAGTGATTGGGAGGCATGAGTGACTGTGAGGTGTTGAGTGACTGACTACGAGTGATGGTGAGGTATGCCCAAGGGGGTGATTATGAGTTATTGTGAGGCATGCCCGAGGGGCTGATTATGATACATGTTTTCGGCCAAGGGGCTACTTATGATTTTACTACTTTCACTTTGAACTTATGAAATATGTTTTGCCCGAGGGGCCTCTATATGAATCATTTCATTTTCATACTAAATCTTTCGGTTTGAAGTTATTAAAAATATACATTTCTCAAAGGATTTTTCTGAAGTTTGTTTTTAAGGCATGACAACTTCATATATCTATGTTCATACTGTTGAAAAGAAAGGTTGTGCATATTGTGAATTGATGACATTGACTTCTATGTGATTTCTTTCCACTTAGAATTGATTTATTTTCATTACCACTGAGTTGGCGTACTCACATTACTCCCTGCACCCCTGTGTGCAGATTAAGGTGAAGATACCGAGCATTAGCTATCTTTTCAGTGCGGAGCTAGAGTGCGGGATATAGAGATAGTTGTTCAGCATCCGCAACATCTCTGCTTCCCTTCTTGTTTTTTCTTAGATGCTAATGACATGTTGCTCCGGTTTTTGGGGTTGGTGGCACTGCTTATTGGCCTAATGTATTTAGTAAACTCTGTATATTTTATTGAATGCTTGAAATTGGATTGATATTTTGAAAGAAATTGTGAACATGTGGTTATTGGCTAGCCTAATTCAACGATATGCACCATCACGGCCGGTTTAGGTTTTCGGGTCGTGACAAAATTAATTTAAATATTCAGTTAATATAACATGTAATTTATTTGTTCTTTGTGTAGATGGAATATCGTAGTTCGATGTACAATAGGAATTATCCTAATCGTCAGTTTTTGAGGGAGGAATTTGCAGCAGGGGTTAATGAATTTATTAGGCATACAATGTCACTTGAACCATTTCAGTTTCGAGGGATGAATAGGTGTTTCTTTTGTAAAATGCAAGTGTTCGCATTTTTTCGAATCAGAGGATGTTAAGATTCATCTTTATAAAAAGGGATTTATGGATAAGTATTTTGTGTGGTCTAATCATGGAGAGGTTGATGGTAGTGATGGTGTATTTCATAACATAGTTGTTAGTGAAATTAGTAGATCAGTGGGAACTAACATTCAACATCCTATAAACCATGAAATGGTTGCGGATGATTTTGGGATGCACTTCGAGTTTGAACCCCATGAAAGTGTTGAACAAGCACCAAACGAAGAGGCAAAATATTTTTATGAACAATTAGAGGCCGCTAGTCATCGACTAAGTCGAGGGAGTGTGCACTCTCAATTATCTTTTGCGGTTAGACTATTAAGTATCAAATCAGATTCCAATATTTCTCAAGCAGGAATGGATTCTTGCATTGGCCTTATGAGTGAGTGAACTAGTTTACCCTCTTTCAACATACCTGAAGATTTCTATAAGGGCAAAAATATTAGTTTCTAAGTTAGGACTCTCGTCTATGAGAATTGATTGTTGTGAAGATGGTTGCATGTTGTATTATAAGGGTGATGTAGGTTTAGACGTTGTAAATTTTGTGAAAAACCTTGTTTTAAGCGGGTTTCCAGGGGGAAGAAGGCTGTTGTAAAGTCGATGCAATATTTATCTCTTATTCCTAGATTAAAGAGGTTTTACGCATTGATGAGTTCCCCTCCTCATATGAGATGGCACTATGAAAATAGAAGGTCGCCCAGTGTTATGTGTCATCCTTAGAAAGGAAGGTTTGGAGGCATTTTGATAGGACGTGTTTGATTATGCTACTGAATCGAAGAATGTTAAGTTGGGTTTGTGTGGTGATGGTTTCACGTCGTATTCTGTTTCTGCAACACCATATTCATGATGGGCGGTCTTATTATGTCGTATAATCTTCCGCCCGAAATGTGTATGACTAGTCAATATATCTTTTTAAATTGGATTATTCTCGGTCCCTGCAGTCCAAAGAGTTCTATTGATGTATATTTGCATCCTCTGATTGATGAGCTAAAACAACTATGGTATGATCCAAGTATCAAAAAGCCATTAACAATGGGGTGTGTTTCAAAGGTGGTAAAGTCAACCAGAATGGGGAAAATGATTATTATGGTGTGATCAAAGAGATTCTAGAATTATCACATTCAGGTTGGCCAAATAAGAGGATCATACTTTTCTGATGCAACTGATTTGACCCAACACCTAGAAGAGGTACCAATATACACTCGCAGTACAACATAAGTGAGGTTAATAAAAAGAGGGAGTATGATTCCAAAGGGATAAGGATGGTTGGTTGGTTGTCATCTGTAGCGACCCGATCGGTCCTTTGAGCTAGAGCGCGTCGTTCAGCGGTTTGAAGTCGTGAGCAACTTCGTTTAGGTATTATGACCTGTGGACGTGGTCGGAATTGAATTTCAGGAAGTTTAGAATTGATTTGGAAAGAAAATTCTCAATTCAGAAGCCTTAAGTTGGAGAAATCAAGTAAGATTGGAATTTTGAGTAAATGACCTCGGAATCAGGATTTGAAGGTTCTGGCAGGTTTGTATGAAGATTTCAGACTTGGGCATATATTCGGAGCGGGTGTTGGATAACCCGGGAGCGTTTCGGCGTATATTGTGGGGGTTAGCATTTTAGAAGAATTTCATAAATTTTGGATTAAAGTGCATTTTAGTGTCGTTGATGTCCGTTTGGGATTCCGAGTACGGGAATAGCTTCGTATGGTGATTCTGGAGTTGGGGGCATGATCGAAAGTGAATTTGGATGTCTGTAGGTCATTTGAAGTCATTTGGCTAAAGATAGGAATTTAAAGGTTTTTGAGAAATCCGGCCGGAAGTGGAAGTTTTGATATCGAGCTCGGAATGTGATTCCGGAAGTTGGAGTAGGTCTGTAATGATAAATATGACTTGTGTGCAAAATTTGAGGTCAATCGGGTGTGATTTGATAGGTTTCGGCGTCGAATGTAGAAGTTTGAAATTCTAAGTTTTTAAAGAATTGGTTTTGAGTGCGATTCGTGATTTCTGCATTGTTTGATGTGATGTGAGGGATCAAGTAAGTCCATGTCATGTTTTGGGACAAGTTGGTGTGATTGGAGGGGGTATCGGGGGCTCCGGGTGGATTCCGGGTGATTGACAAATCAATATTTGAAGTTGGAGAAGGCTCACGGTTGGTGTAATCGCACCTGCGAGGATTTGAATGCAGGTGCGGAGCCGCATGTGAGGCTAAGGGCACCGCAGGTGCGAGATTGTGGCTGGAGCTGAGGAGGCTGCAGGTGCGGAAGATTGGTCGTACCTGCGGAATCGCAAGTGCGAAGAGGGGATCGCAGGAGAGGGAATTTGCTGGGTCAAGTCAGAGCCGCATCGGGGATGGAATGTTTTAATATAAAGTGTGTCTAATAAACCAATGCCTATTTTTAACTTTCCATTTTTTTTTCTTCTTTCTCATAAAGGTGTTTTTTCTTCTAATAAAACATTATATTTTAATATGTGGAAAATATATGTTTATGTCTAAACACAACTTCGAACCTTCAATTATTTTCAACTCCAATTTCAAATACTTATCTTTTCGACTTCAGTCAAATATTGTTAAAATATTTAAGATTTTAATTTTTCAACTTAGTAATCAAACAACAGAGAAACAAAATAAAAAAGCCAGTAGAATCACACGATGAGGTAATGTGTACGTAGAACTTAATTACGTTATAAAAGTGGAAAGACTATTTCCGATAGATCCTCGGCTCATCGTATCAAGAAATAAGGTTGGTGGTTAGGGTTAGAGTTGGGGGG